>PITB01033172.1:0-14249 GCA_004024585.1 Paradoxurus hermaphroditus | reverse complement strand
GTGTGTGTGTGTGTGTGTGTGTGTGTGTGTGTTTTCAAAAAGCAATAGGTATATACTTGACACTCCCATTGAGAGGTGGGGTCTACGGCCCCCTGCTCCCCAAATCTGGGCTGGGGCTCTGTGAGTGCTTTGAACCATTGAATAGGTGGAAGCAATGCTTTTATAATGTGCCTTACCATCTAGGTCATAAAAGGCCATGCGGCTTCTGCCTGTTTGGCTTGGAACCAGGAGAGGCTTCACGAGGATGTGACCTATTGGGTGGCGTAGGACTCCGTGCTCAGAAGGGCCAGTCACCTGTTTTTGTGCTCTGTTGTGGTCTCGAAACTTTTTTTTAAGTTTATTTATTTATTTTGAGAGAGAGAGCGTGAGTGCGCACGCACGCGGTGGAGGCGGGGCAGAGACAGAGGGAGAGAGGGAATCCCTAGCGGGTTCTGCACTGTCAGCACAAGTCCAATCCCATGGACCGTGAGATCATGACCTGAGCCCAGACCATGAGTCAGATGCTTAACCGACTGAGCCACCCCGGTGCCCTTGGAGTCTTGAAATTCCTAAGGAGTGTATCTTTGGACTTGTGTTTTGTAAGTAAAGTCTGACGGGACAGTGGAGGGAGTGCCTGTGCAGAGGGTATCTGTACACTAGTTCCTTGTCACGCTATCTGTACACGTGTTTGCAATGGCTGCTACGGGGCTTCCATAATACGCTGACCTCGTATGTAGAGTCCCATGCTCAGAAGGGCTCAGTAGAGCATTAGAACTGTTAAAATTGTTTTTAATTTTGTCTTCTTCTTTTTTAAAGTTTATTTATTTATTTTGAGAGAGAGAGAAAGAGGGAGAGAGAGAGAGAGGGAGAGAGAGAATCCCAAGAAGGCTCCTCGCTATTATCGTAGAGCCTGACACGGGGCTTGAACCCATGGACTGTGAGATCACGACCTGAGCCAAAATCAAGTGTCGGACCCTTAACTGACAGAGCCCCGCAGGCGCCCCTGTTTTAAATTTTAAATTAAAAAAGGTTTAATTGTTTCGATGCTGCGCTGTCACATTTTGAAATTCTTAATTTTATCTTTGAACTCGGGTGTTGGCAGTGACGTCCAAGGGGACAGTGCCTGCACGTGAGCAGAAGAGCTACACGGAATAGGAGTGTCCGCCCCTCACATGCGGTGTTCACAGGGCCCCATGAGCGCAGGATTCCGGCGAACTCACGTTAGGTGGATGTTCAGTGGGACTCAAAGTGGGTCCAAGGCGAGCGCGTGACGTCCGCGATTGAGCAAATAGGGGTACGGCCTGAAGAGGCCATGGTTTCTGTTCCAGTCAGAAATGCCTTTGTCACAGGAAGAAGGCACCGGTGTTTCAGGAAAACTCAGATGACCTGGAACCGGGGCATACCCTTTCTTATTCATGGTACTTCCCTGTATGAGCCAACCACTTGCGCTAAGAATGATGACCTGAAAGGAAAGGAGAAGACCGGAACTCGATAGTTCCCTTCCCTTTCCGTGTCCCTTCCTCGTGATGAGCAGTAGGTTGAGAGTGTGAGTAGAAGGTGTGCACGACAAGTGATTTGTTGGTTTGGTGCGGCTCTTCCAGGGTCCCGTGGAGAGTGAAACACACACACACACACACACACACACACACACACACACACACACACACGAGCTCTGAAATACCCATGCTGTCATTTCCGTGGCTCCACGTAGGAGTTCAATGCTCTCACGTTTGTATTCGAAACTCTCACTGTCCAATATAAAGGTGCAGGGTAACATTCACGCTGATAATTTAAATGAAAAAAATGTTTTAGAGCAACGTCGAGTAGTGAATAAAAACACCACGACATGTCGAGAGAGAGACTGTAGGAGAAAGGAAGAAGCACATTTTCCCAATTTTCCAGCGACGGGCTCCCCGTTTTGTTTTGCGTCGGGCCCTGCGCATCGTACTCCCGGTCGCGTCGGGATGCTTCTGCCCAGAATGCGGCCGCCATGTTGTGAGGAAGCCCAAGCCGTATGGAAAGGGCCTGTGTGGCGGGTCCCGTCGGCAGTCCTACCCAAGCCCGACCTTGGAGTCATCCCAGCCCACATGACAGAAATAAAGCCTCCGGAGGACTCCATTCCTACCTCTCCCAGAACTATCCCCCACCCCCACCCGCCCCTCATCGCCTCCAGACACCTCCATCCGGCAGAGGCTCAGCCGTCCTGGCTCTGAGACGCGCCCTTCTGCAAGGCCCTGTCTGAATTCCTGCCTACTAAATGCACGAGCAAAATGAAGCCCATGGCTGTTGTTCTTCTGTCACTGAGATCGGGGTCACTGGATACGCAGAAATAAAGGTGCCATAGTTTTATTTGTTTGGGTCACTCCCGTCTTTCGTTCACACAAATGAAGCTGCAGCGAATAACTTCGTACATACATTATGCATATTCAGGACAGATTCGTAGAAACGAAGATTACCGTGTCAAAGGGCAAACGCATATGTAATTCTATCAGCTTTGGCCAAACTCCTCTCGAAACTCAAAATTTTCTCCCCACAGAGCTCTGGAGCCACAGCGCCTTCGTGCAGGTCTAATCGCCCCTCCCCGACATACCCACGTCCACAGAGAAACATGCCTGGAGCGGAACGCGCACGGAAAGGTACGGCCCGACGCGTTCTCGCAAACCGAGCGTGTGCACCGAACCCTCACGCGGGTCAGGAACACAAACGGTGCTAGTCCGCTACAAGCTGCCCTCGTCCCGCCTTCCCAGTGAGCCCTCCCTTCCACGCATGAATTCACCATTCTACTGATTTTCCTCATGTCCTCGCCAGCTGGGGACGAATATGTTCTCTACTGCTGGGCTTCTGTCCTAGTCCACAGAACCCGTTGTGCGGGCGTCTCGTTAGATGCTCCTTTGCCTTTCCGTTGGGTTATTGTCCTCACACTAGGTTCCTTTGGCACCCTGGGGCCCTTCCTCAAACAACAAGGAAAGAACAAAGGCATGGCTTGGCTTCCATCCGTTAACAACCTTCCCCCAAACCTTTGGGGCCCACCCCCACTTGTTGGCTATCAAGCGGCAGCAATGACGAATGTTCGAGAAATAATTGGAAAAACCTGTACATGCTGTAGGCTGCGTGGCGAACAACGGTGGACGTCATCCACGGAGCGGTCTTTGTGTCGGGACAGGTCTTTCACGTACAGTAGGTAGATTTTTATCTAAACTTCAAACGCCTTGGCCAGATAGGGATCACGATCCTGATCTCACTGGGAGTGAAATCCCAGGTTCCGAGAGGACGAGCAACTTGCTCAAGGTTGACACTCGCATTGGAGGATGGGGAAGCCTGCGAGCTCTGGGTTACACCACGGCACTGGTTTCCTGCTGTTTGGACCGTTATCTTCTGTGTCATCTTCTCAGTCTGGCCCTCAAGGGCCCGCCTACCTCAGCCCCTCCCTACCAGACCTCTGGCTTCTTCCCCTCCCCCAATGCTCTGGAAATTTCCCCTGGGCCAGCCCCAGGGCCTTTGCATGTGCTGGTGCCTCTTCCTGGAACCTTCCTTTTCCTCTTCACCTAACTCCTCCTCGTCCTATAAGGATGCCTTCCCCAACGAGTTGGTGTCACTGCAACCCACGTCCATTGCACTTTAGGTTGTTTGATTTTTATTGAATTTCTGTCTCTTTCCACCCACCCCGGACTATAAGCACCTTAGAGCAAGTGTCGGTCTGTCTTGTTCGTGGCCGTTTCCCAGGGCCTAGCACAGTGGCTGGCACATAGTAGTTAATAAACACTTGCCGAGGGAAGGGACCGTCGTATTTGAGTCTCATGGCGACCCTGCAAAGCCAAGCAGAGCTGGGCTGCTCGTTCCCATTTTATGGTTTGAGGAGAGTGGGGTCCAGAGAGGGCAAGTCTTCTGACTCGTGGACCCAGGCGGACCTGGGCGGCTGTGGTCCTGACACCTCTCCCAGACCCCAAGGGGCAGGCGAAGCTGGAGGGAAGAGGCCTCGGCCAGCCAGGAGGCTTCCCGGGGGCTCAGATGAACGCGGCCTGGCCCTGTCCCTCCCCTGCCCCGCCCACGGCGGGAAGGCCAGGGAGGCTGACAAGGAAGAAAGCGAGGTCCTACTCAGAAAAGATCTGGGGGGCGGTGAGCCTGTGGCCATGTGTTCGGAAGCCAGGGCAGCGAGCTGGGAAGTCAGAAGCAGGAAGGAAAGTCCTGTCCCAGCCCCTCGCGGGGGCGGGGGGTGGGGGGGAAGGCGTTGAGCCAGGACAGCGGGCCTTTATTGTTCTGTGTCGCTGTCGAGCACTGGCTGGCTTCAGCTTGGCACCTGCTTATGTCTTTACGGATTTTCCTCGAACCTTGGCCGCCGGGCCCACGAGATCCAGGCGAAGCGTGATGCAGAGCGGGTGGTTTGGGTCCAAAAGCATCTCTGTCAAGTCTTACTGTGGGACTCTGGCCTAGTGACTTTACTTCCCGGGTCTCGGTTCCCTTGTGTGGGAAAGGGAGAGGTGATAATAGTACCTAGCCCATAAGGTCGTTACGGGGCTTCCGAGGGAAGTTTTCATGAGGTGCCGCTATAGGGAATTAATTGGAAATGACACGGAGAGCTTATTATCGCGTATAGGCTCGGTCCCAGGCGCCTTACAGCGCACGAGGCCCTCCCGGGGATTGGGGGGGGGCTCTTACATTACCCTTGTAAGGAGCAGAAGTGGGCTGGGACCCGGCTCTCTGCAGAACCACAGGGCCGAACCCATACGCTAAGTAACTTACAGAGAGTGGCCCCTGCAAGCTGGGCCCCGAGTTCCAGGCCACAGGGACAGCAAAGTCTGCTTTCCTCGGAAGGAATTCGTCAGGCCCACAGCCTCCGAACTCCAGCGGAAGGACAGAGCAGAGGTGGGGCGGGAGAAGGACTGAGGCAGGCGGTGAACGGCCCCCGGCTGCAGGCTGAGCACAGGGTACTGGGGAGCTATGGAAGGTTGCAGGCAGAGGGAACAGCATGACTGGAGGCCAGGAGGGAGCCAACCTGGAGATGGAGCCTTATAGGGAAACCGCTGGGATACTGTGAGCCAAAGAGGAGTCTAGGGTGAGAGGGTAGGTGCTGGAGGGGAAGCGATGGCCGGGCGGACCGTTTCCCTTCCTGCACCTTTGGGTGAGGCCGCCCTGACTGGAGAGGGGGCTGCGGTGGAGGTTGGCCGAGGCACGGACGGATCGGCTCCTGACTCACACGGAGGAAAAGTATTTAACTCACTGAATTTTGGGGTCTATCTGCCACAGCAGCCTGGCTTGTACCCTAAGTCACCGTGTGACCGCAGGCAAGCCCTTTTTCTTTTCTGAGCCTCTGTTTCCACGTCTGTAAAATGGGGCAACACTAGAACCCATTAGGATCCAGAGATGGTGCGTGTAAAACCAGCACGGAGGAGGCAGACAGTCAGGCCCTGTGTTCCCAACCCAAGCTCCCTCCCCGCTCTCCCCCCCCCCCCCCCCCCCCCCCCCCCCCCCCCCCCGCCCCGTCTCTGCCCCCCATTCAGCCCTCGGCCACGCCCCTTATCTTCTCCTCCTCCTTCTGACCCCCCACTGGCACCCAGCACAGCACAGTGGACACAACCTTGACTCAGATCGCTACAGTAACTGCGTCTGGGTGACTTTCGGACAGAGGCCATCCCTCTCCTGCAACTTACAGACCGGGAAACTGAGGTCTGGAGAGAGGCAGGGATTTGCCCCAGCTCCGCAGAGACTCCACAGAGCGATGCCTAGATTTACTCCTTGGCGGGTGTTGGGGGGAGGAGCGATCTCGGATGTAAGTGCCGGGGCGGGGGAGGGGGGCACGCTGCCCCACCCCTCTCCCCCTCGCTTACTGTGGCCCCAGCCACCCTGGCACCCGTGTCGTTCCTCATGATCACCTCAGGGCCTTTGCCACTGCTGTTCCCTCTAGTGAACTTACTCTTCCCTGGCTGCCTCTTTCTCACTGCGTCAGGTACAACCTCTTCAGAGAAGCGATCCCCTGAAGCTGGGCCGTCTGTAATCTGTCTCTGCCTCCCATTTATTTTATTTGCAATATATTGTTAATTCAGTTTTACACACTAAAAAAAAAAATTGGTTGGGGCCAGTCTCTCGCTCTCCAGCCTGTTCAGTGCTGCGCGCACAGGGCTGCCTGGTTGGCCCCACCCCCGTCACGCAGCCTGGCCTTGACCCAGGCGGATCCTTGACACGTACCTGCTGTGTGAATAAATAAATCTGTGCAGGAGTGAATGCCCCAGGCCCAGATGGACTCCATCACGTGGAATTTGCAGGCGTCCCCTGGGTACTGGACTCCAGTGTCCGACGCTAAGGGCCGTTGGACACCCCTGACCTCAGGGCACGCGAGAACCTCAGAGGAGCAATTCCACGTTAATCGAACGCAGGAAAGTGACCGATTTTCCCGGACGTGGGCTGGACCGGACTCCACTGTCCGAAGTCCCGCTCCGTCAAAAGAGACGGATGCCATGTTGCCAGCGCAACGCTGTTAGCTTTCTGAGGCATCTTTACATGGGACAGGCGAAGGCTCACGCAGACACCGGGGTGGGGAGGGGGCGGTGGAATCTGGAAAATGGGGTCAGATCCCCCCAGCCGCCAAGACAAAGCATCCTGATGCTAGCTGCTCCCTTACTCCCTGCAAAGGGCCACCATCTACCTCGGCCAGGGCTGTCACCTCTGGGGGTGTGCGCCTCAGCGTGGAAACCACTTTTGCCGGGGACATGCAGATATCTTGGGAACAGTGTGACCTGCCCGTGCTGCTCCACTGGGACCTGTCGAGTACCAGTGATCAAAGTTCTCGTCTTGGAGAGCGTTCCAGAAAGTTCCTTTGGTCCTTGAAATAAGCGGAGGGGACACTCCCCCGGCAGTTTTGTGGCTGGTGTCAAGATGCCTCAGAGAGGCCTGGACGAGGGAGGCAGCTCATAGACGGAAGGGCACTGGAGGTGGTGATTGGCTGTGCCACCTTGGGTGAAATCCTTTCCCTCTCTGAGCTCTAATTTCGTCACAACGGAAGTGGGGAGAATGCTGATCTGATATAGGGAGAGGGCATTCCGGATGGGATTCTGCCCAGGAACCTGCAGATTCAGGTGTCCCAGAAGCCAGTTCCTATGAGTAGGGGCCCCCGGGAGATCCAGCCGGGGCCAAGGCCACACCGGCCACACCCCCATAGGGCCCTTGGGCTGCCCAGTATCCTTCCGTTGGCCTTGTCTGCAGCCACTGGAGGTCAGAATCACTGTCAGGGGACTTTCAGAGGGCGGCAAGTCCTCTGTCCTTACTGTACAAGTGGGAAACAGAGGCTCAGAGAGGGCCAGGGACTCCGCTCCGGGGTCACAAACGGGACAGCGAACCAGGGTCTGACATCCCCGAGGCAGGTCGCAGCTGTGTCCTTGATAGTTTGGGCCCACCTGGGGATGGGCCGGAGCCGGGGGGCCGGGCACAGGGGGCAGGGAGGCCAGGAGAGGGGACAGAGATGGAGAGAAGGGAAATGGGAGTCCGAGAGGCGGCCGGCGGAAAAGCGGTCACCGGTTCTGGCCCGTCCAGCCCCGCCGCTTCCGGAAACAGCGCCCGGAAACTGCTAGTCCACACGTCTTGGGGCGGGACTGACCCCAGCCCTGGTCGTCCACGCATGATCGGGCGACCCAGGTCTGGGCAATCAGACTCACAGCGATAAGCGCTGAGACGGGCCCTGAGGGAGCGGTCCCCGCTGGAGAAAATCGAGCCCTTGCGGGAATCACCGGGGCAGGGAAACTCTCTGTCTTAGGGACGCTCGGCGGGGGGGCCAGGGACCCAGGGCGGCCGGAGCCACCTGTCAGGGAAAAATCTGACTGAGAGCGGAGTCCACACGGCAGGTGCAGGGCTGAGCGGTGAAGAGGGACATCATTTGAGCTCCTTGATCTAGCCATGCCTGAATCCCACCTAGACTTCCTGGTACGTGAGTCAATCCATCCCTTAGGATGAGGTTTCTCTCCCTTGTGCTGGGGAGTCCTGGCGTGGAGGAGGAAGGCAGGCAGGCAGGGAGCACGGTATTTAAGAACAGGCGTCCGCGCGGGTGGCCCAAGCCAGCTTCTTGGCCTTTTTTAGAAAGCGAGTACCGACGGGGGTGTACGGGGCCTTCCCCGCCCCCGGAGGAGTCTGTCCCCGGGGCTCGCAGCTTCGCCTCCTTCTCCCCTCCAGCACACACCTGGCCGGGAAACCCTGCCGCACACGAGGTGACGCCGCGGATTCAGGAACCCGTGCGCGCCTCCCCCGGGTCCGGGGGTAGCGGGGGCGCGCGCGAGGGGGCGCACTTCCTCACCCCGTCACCCCTCTGGGAACTGACGCGTATCGGGCACCTGCTCACGCCGGGCGCTGTGACAAAGCCGACACACGTGGTTTCATCGCCTCCTGGCCACGGCCCAGCCGGGAGGGAGCGAGCGTCACCCCCACATCGCAGACGAGACACCCGAGGCCTCGAGAGGCCGAGCCGCTGGCCTCAAGTGCAGGCGCTGGAGCAGGCGCGCCGGACTCCAGAGCCCGGCCCGCGGCATGACACCGCACACAGTAGATTGTCCTCCGGCAATCTGTGCGGGGTTTGCTCAGGGGGTTGGCTGAGCGGCGACTCAAGGGCAGGGGGGGACAAGGCGCCCCATTTCCACCACCCCAGCCTCACCCAGCAGAAAACCTTCGGAAGACAGAGGCGGACCCTTAAAGGAAGAGCAGGCTGGCTGGTCCGGGCTGGCCTGGGGGTTGGCCGCGGATGGCAGGATTGTGGTGGCCTCCAGACCGAGGAGGGTGACGCGGTGGCGGGCGGGTGGTCCCTCTCTGACCGTGTCCTCCGAAGGAAGTTCATGAGCAGCCCCTGGCCTCCCTGGGCCCAGGCGGGGGCTGGCTCTGCCCCGCCCCCCCCCCCCCCCCCCCCCCCCCCCCCCGCCGCCGGCGGCACCCGCTGATGGAGCAGGTGGGAGGAACCGGGTTAGGCCTCGGCTTGGAGGCTGCAAGGCTCTGGAGCCAAAGGTTGGGATCCTTCCCCGGGGAGCACGGAGAGGGCAGCCTCCAGGCAGGAATCCGGCTTTCCGGGGCCTGGCAGGACCCCGCACCAGAGCGCAGATGGGAAAGTTTGTTCCAGACCCTTCTGCAGGCGTGGAGCGTGTCTTCCTTCACCCAAAGCTGCTTCCCGTTGTTTTTAGAGGCTGTTCGAGACCATCGCGGTGGCTCTTGTAGCCAGAGAGAGTGAGTGCAGACGGGGGTGTGGGTGCGGTGGTGGAGCTCTGGGCCTCCTTCTCGCCACACACTTTTTCCAAGGGCATCCGCAGCCCCGAGAGATGTTCTGACATCAACAGGGCCTGCTTCCAAATAAGGACACTTGGAGAAAGCTGCCCGTTCTACCCCCTCCACGGGCGGTCAAAAGGCATATGACCACATTAAAGGCTCTGACAAGTCCTGCAGCTAAGAACGCCTGTCCGTGTTGCTTGAACTGGGTGTTTCCCTCCCTCACCTGACCATAGGTACTTTTCCAGGGGAGCCTGAGTTATTCTCTCTGGAACATATTCTAGGACACGCTGGGGGTAAAGGAATCTCCCTTCGATCTTCTGAAGCCCCCATGAGACCAGGTCTGGACTTCCAATGCTGGGGCTTAGGAGAAGTGGACTGTGGTCCTATATATCTTGGAGGACCTAAGTTAAGTCGGTTCTCAGCTCATTCAGGGGATCGTGACCCTCAAGCTGGCCGGGCGCCCCCGCAGGACACCGAAGGGAAGAGGGCAGAGGGCTACTGGAGAGTCAGGATTCCCCCCGACACCTGCCATGTCACGACTTGAGGGGGACAGGGGGCGGCTGGCCGTCTGGACTCCTGGGTGAGGAGGGCTGGCTCCGGGGACCCCAGGGTGTCCAGGACGACACCCGGGTGCTGTGTCCCGTGTTTGAGTCCAGCTCGTCCCGGGGGGGCGGGGAGGTACCAAGTCCGGCTCTTCCGGTGGCTCCGGCCTGCGGGCGTGGCTGCCCGTTAGCCGCCCACGGGCCGCACCATCATGCGGGTGGCCCGCAGCGAGTAGCTGGGACCCTGGAAGTAGTGCCAGCGGATGCCGTTGAGTTTGCGCACGTGGTGGTGAGCCGGGTAGTAGATCCCGTTGAGATTGGAGAGGCCGCAGGCGTCAAACCACCACCCTGGCGGAGGGAGAGGGAGACGCTTCGGGGAGGCGGGGGCCGGCCCGGGGGCCTAGGGCAGCCCTCTACCCCCGGGGGGGACCAATCGGGGCTGCCGCCCCCTCTAGGGAGCCAGCTGGCGGGAGACGGGCAGGCGGGATGGGCAGGGGGCGGGGGAGGGAGACTCCCGGACCCTCGGCTCAGCCCGCGGCCTCTGGAGGGCGGCGCCTTGATGGTCCCCGAGCTTGTGTCTGTCTCTCCGTGGGGCGCCGTCTGATGTCTCTGTCTCTCTCTCTCTGGTCTCTGCTGCCCTTCCTTTCCGGGTCTGTCTCTCACAGACTGTGTCCCTCTGTCTTTCTGTGGTCTGCACTTCTTCTCTCCGTCCCTCCCTCTGGCCTTCTGTTCCCACGGGACTCTCTGTCTCCACTGCTCTGTGTCTCTATGGCCCGATGTCCCTCTTATCTCTGTCTCTGCGTCTCAGGAGGTCTCTCTTCCTATCTCCGTCCCTCCTACGCACCCCATGCCCCGTTCTCTGACCTCTGTCCCCCACGCCCGGGAGCCAGGGTTGGTGGGGAGCTGCCTCTCTGTCTCCCTGCCCAGGGCTCCCCACTCCGTGTCCCGTGAGCCCAGTCTCAGGAAAACCGGTGGCGCCCGTGTTAGGATGAAGTGAGGCCTCGAGGGGACCTTGAGGACTTGGCAGGGGAAGGGACAGGTGGGGCACAACCGGGCCAGCACCCGGGTGGGGAGGGAACGGGGGTGTCCAGCCAGGCGAGCCCCGGGTAACCGGCTCGGGCCGCCCGCACCCACCTCCAGACAGCATCTGGGCACACTTGCACAGGCAGTTGTCGTTGTCCGCGTCGCGGGTGCTGAAGTTGGTGCCCTGCAGGACCAGGCTGCTCTGGCGCCCCGCCGAACCGCTGTATCCGCTCAGAGAAAGCCTGGAGGCCCCCGGGAGGGGGGGACGGGAGAGGGGTCTGGAGTTAGGACGGCGCTGGTTAAAGAGAGGCCTCCCCAAGAGGCTTGGTCCTAGGCCGGGGCGCCTCTCCACTTCCGGGGTGAGGGGCACCCCAGCCTAGGGTGCTTGGGCTCTCCCTGCCCCTGGGTTACCCTCCCTGCCCGCTGCCTCCCAGGAAGGGAGCGGCCACTGAACCCGAGCCTCGGACGAGAGTGAGAACGATCAAAATAACGACAATAATAAGAGGCTGGCTGACATTTTTTTGAGCATCTACTGAGCGCCGGGCACCATTCACAGAGCTTTACAAGGTTTAACTCGTTCTTGCTCAATCCTCGCAATGCCCTATTATTTCGGATCCCAAGAACCGTAGAGTCCTGCCCTAGGCCTCAGAACGGAAGGGGGTGAGAGCACAGATGCCCAGTGTGGCCTGCCTTGGGAGCCGTGTGCATTTTCCTCCCCAGCTGAGCAACCTGCAGCCCGCCGCCTCCAGGAAGCCTTCCCTGACCACACCCGCCCACACGGCTCTGTGCCCCGGGGCCAGCCCCAGCCCTGTGACTTGCACGTCTGCGGCCAGCTGGGGAGGGTCTCTATTTCTCTGGCAGGCTGTGAGAGCCTGTCGGGCATGTCCCTCGGGAGTACGACCATGAGCTCCGGGGACAGAATGCCTAGGTTCGAATCCCAGCTCCGTCACTCTCCAGCGGCATGACCTTGGGCAGGCTGCGTCACCCGTCAGCTTCCGTTTGTTCCTCCGTTAAAATGGTAATAACGGTAACATTAACGGTGGCGCCCTGGTTCAGTGACGGTGGTCCGATGACTTCGGTGTGTGGTGAGCACAGAGCAGGGCGGGCACGCGGTCAGTGCTCAGCACGTGGAGTGCTTGCTATCCTCTGTCCCTGTGTCCCCAGCCCTCGGCATGTGACCGGCACGGGCTCCCGCTCCGCCTGGCTGGAGAGTGTCGGGCGTTTGTCGTAGGGGCAGCTGTGGGGGGAGGGGGGACCTGGTTTGAGAACAAAGAAGAAGGTCCTACGGATGGAGGAAAATGGACACCGGATGCGGCCAGGGCAGCTCGGGGAAGCTCTGGTCCCCCCACCCCCCCCGTCGGGGCAGGGCCTGGGAGATGCCCCTGGTGGGATCAGGAGGGAACCTGGGGCTCGGGCACGTGGCCTGGCTCAGGCCCTGCCCCTCCCACCACGGGCGCTGCCTGTCTGCGGCAAGGCAAGGGCATGGCCCTCGGGACCAGATGCTCTAACTGTGAACCTGGGTCTCCCATGACTGGTGTCGCAGCCCCATGACTGGAAAGAGGCCCTCTGGCCAGGGCTCCCGGCGGGGGGCTCGGGGGGACAGACGGGTTGGCCCGTGGGCTCCTATAGTCCCAGTTTTTCTTTGCGGCCATTACAGGCTCCCCTGGAGGCTTCAGCGCTGTCAGTTCAAGGTCAGGCTTGGGGCTCGGGCTGAGGTTTGGGGTGACATTCAGTCTGAGGTGGGTGGAATCGGAACCGGACAAAGTCGGTCAGTCTCACGGGGTCACCCCAGCAGCACTGGCCTCCCTGCTGTCTCTAAGTCCTGAGCTCAGCCTCTGCCTTCCTTCCCCTCCCCCCGCAGGAGCCAGAATGGGGATCTTCTGACCGCTGGGGAGTGCTCGCGGCGGGGACCAGGGAGCCCCACGTGACCCGGGTTCAGACGCATTTTGAACAGGTTCGTGGCTCCAGCCCGGGGAACTCAAACACCCAGCTCTCTGGGGATCCCCAAGTTGGACACACAAGGTGTGTTGTCCGCGTGGCCATGGATCCGTGGGTGGTCTGTGCGTCCAGAGTGGGGAGCGCTCGGGTCCAGCTCTTCGTGCCTGCAGGCACGGGCGTGTGTTCGTTTTGAGCCTGTGCCGCAGGGTCTGTGGCGGGTCCAAGTACGTGCTCGGGAATCTGTCTTCGCGTCTGGAGTTACGTGTGTGTTCCCTGCGACGGCTTCCGCCAACGTGCGTCTGTGCTCGCCTGTGCAGCTCTGCGCTCGTGTGAGTCCGCGCACTCCGTAGGCCTACGCGTGTCCCCCCGGGGCGTGGGGGCCCCTCCACAGGTGCACGTACGTCCGGGCACACCCCTGCGTATCTCCGTGCGTATCCGGCACTTGTAATCAGATCTGGGTGTGAGGGCACCTCTGGGGGGTGTGCCCGGGGTCTGTGTGTGCCCGTGCCTTGGCCGGGCCTCCTGTCTCCTCGCTCCCTGCGGGCCACTTTCTCTTGCTGGCTTACGCATGTGCTTTAGTCAGGCTCTAGAAGGTTCTTGTTATTGTGTCTGACAAATAAGGGCGGCCTTCCCGCCCCCGACGCCTCTGCTTCCCTGCCTCCAGGCTTCCCTGTGGGGATCCTCCCCACCTCAGCAGCACGGGTGGGGACACAGGGACCAGCATCTGTTCCGTCACTCTCCCCTCGGCTCTTCTCTGCCTGCTTCCACGTCTCCCTGTGATTTCTAGGATCTCTGCCCCTGAAGCTCCCGAGCCTTTCCCGAAAGAGTGGCGATTCTTCCTTATGATCTTGAAAGAGACTTGCTCGGGGTTGGGAGATCTGTGGCCAGCTGCATGGAACTCTCTGCCCTTTTCCAAAACATCCCCGCTGCCTGGGTGGCCTTCCTCTTCACTCTTGGTCTGGAGGATGCCCACCCTCTATAAGCGTTACCTCCTCCAAGGAGCCCTCCCTGTTCGCACAAGCATCTCTGCGCCCCTGTGTTTTCCCCACAGGCAGCTACTGTCTTCCCGGGAGTGCGGCACTGCCTGTGGACATGCTCGCCCCCAGACACACGGGACCCACAGGACCGCGAACGCAGCACCAGGGACAGGAACGGCAGTGAACTCCCGGAGAGCAGGTGCGCCAATGTGTGTGTGCAGCCGCCTCGGGGTCCGCACTTATATTATTTGCTGAGCATTTACTAAGTGCCAGGCACTGCGTGAATGCCCTATGTGCATTATCCTCTTTAGCACTTTGAATAAGGTCGGTACCCCCAGGGCACCCATTTTACAGACCAGAAAGTGGAGGCACTTCTTCAGGATCACTGAGGGAGACAGGCATGGCGTCAGGACGTAAGCCTTGGCTTTAGTGGCTTGCATAGGAGTCAGCAGGGTTGTGGCCAGTGGTGGTTACTCACTGGTCTGCTTGAGGAGGGGCGGGGAGGGGACCATCCAACTTAGCCCTGCCTCGCCCAGACCCAGGGCGTGGTTCGTTC
>PITB01033171.1:0-14188 GCA_004024585.1 Paradoxurus hermaphroditus | reverse complement strand
TTATACAGGTGGTTTTAACCAACTGGCTGGAAAAATCTGATCTATTTCTACTGAGATCTGTACATTCTACAGGAAGAATTTGAAACAAAATTTAAAGCATAGGGTTTTTCTTTATTTAAATTACTCTTATTTTTAAGAATGTGTTACTAGAGTGTTGGCTTTTATGACTATCATAAAGTTTTTCTGCTGGATGATTCTCCTATCTACTTTTTATGGCTACCTTGTTTCCTGGCTTAAATTGTATTGATATACATGTGCCCATATTCTTTCACTATGGGAGGCAGCATTGCTACGTGGAGACTTTCTTCCTGACCTCATCTCCTGCCACTATCCGCTCAAACCGCACAGCTCTCCTAGTTAGCTCACTATTTATTATTTAAGTCCCTACAGTTCTGGACTGCAAGGGGAAGTCAATATAATATTCAGATGAATAGATCACTTATAAAACTAGTTGTCCTTCATATACACACACCTGTCTAGCCTAGGGGGATTGTTAGCCAATCTTTTCCAAATTGTTGAGTACTCCTGTAAAACACTTAATGCAATACAAAGTGATTTTAGGATTCAATTGCAAATTTCGAAAAGATGTAGATAGATGATGAAAATGATGTTGTTGAACTCAAATTACAAATGAAACTGATGGCAAATGAAGGTTTGGCAGAGTTAGGCCACAGCAATTAAAAATAGAGAAATTACAAAGATGATGCTGACCCTCTCATCTCTTAAAAAAATCAAATATCAGGATTTAAAGAAGGTCTTGGGGGGGCGCCTGGGTGACTCCGTGGGTTAAGGGTCCGACTTCGGCTCAGGCCATGATCTCGCAGCTTGTGGGTTTGAGTCCTGTGTCCAGCTCTGTGCTGACAGCTCAGAGCCTGGAGCCTGCTTCGGATTCTGTGTCTCCGACTCTCTGCCCCTTTCCCGCTCACTCTCTCTCTCTCTCAAAAAATAAACATTAAAAAAAATTAAATAAAAGAAGGTCTTGGAAAAATTGTCAACAATCTCAAATTTTTTTGCAATAAAACCTTCTTTACAGCTGTGATACAGAAACCAGACACTAGGTAAAGTTAGTATGTATGTAACAATTTTGTCAGAAAAACTATGCCCAAATCCTTACTTCATTTGTTCATGACTAAGAATTTACATAATTGCAATTATAACCAAAATTTGTTAAATATAAGAAACTGATCAAAATTCTTACCACTATATGTGAAATTTTCATCCCTTTTTTTTGTTTGTTTACTTGTTTTGAGAGTGTGAGTGCAAGCAAATGGGGGAGGGACAAAGAGAGAAGGAAAGAAAAAGAATCCCAAGCAGGCTTCGTGCTATCAGTGCAGAACCTGATGCAGGGCTTGATCTCACGAAGTGTGAGATCATGACCTGAGCCAAAATCAAGAGTCAGCCACTTAAGAGTTGGCTGCTTAACTGACTGAGCCACCCAGGTGCCCCAAATTTTCATCTGTCTTACGTGGACTGACTTTAAATGGCTTTTTCCTAATATCAATTATATTTAGAGAAAGAGGATCTCAAATACATTCTGTAACTGGGATTTAAAAGAATTTTGTATATTTTATATCTGGGATTTAGAGAATATATTTATATATTACATTCATACATAAATTCATAAGAATAAATATGCATGGTGTATTTACCATGGCAAATTCTTTAGAATTCCAAATATAAGATGCTGCTTAGTTAACTTCTGCCCATTCTTCAGAACTTGACTTCTTCAAGAAAACCTCCCCTGACAACTGCAATTTTATATCTATGTGTATGATTCCTTGATACGACTCTCATAGCATTTGGGTTCCCGAGGCAGGGACCTTGTTGGATTTGTTCATCATTTTATATTTTCAGTGCCTGGCAGGGTACCTTGTCTGCAGTAGACACTGAAAAATGTATTTTGAATCAATGATGAATGGATATGTGTGTGCCATCTGAAATGAGGCAGACCTAAGTTTAAATTGTGGTTCCACCACTGACAAGCTGTAGTCTTGGGACAGTCTGTTTAACCTCTCTCAGACTCAATTTCCTTCTCTCTAAAATGAAGATAATCTACATGGCAAGATTATTGGTAAGGCCTGTATAATATATATGAAGTTTTTATTTCTATTTATTTACTAATTTTTTTGCTTGGAATTTCTTTCAATTTTTATTTTTATTCTAGTGTAGTTAACATAACAGTGTTATACTAGTTTCAAGTGTACAATATAGTGACTCAACAGTTCTCTATATTACTCAGTACTTACTGTGACAAGTGCACTCTTTAATCCCCACCACCTAATTACCCATCTCCTCACTCACCTCCCCTCTGGTAATCATCAGTTCTCTACAATTAAGAGCCTGTTTCTTGATTTGTCTCTCTATCTCCTTTTTTTCCCTTTGCTTTTTTGTTTTTTTTTTCTTACATTCAACATCATATGGTATTTGTCTTTCTCTGACTGACTTCTCTTGCTTAGCATTATGCTGTGTAGGTCCATCCATGTTGTTGCAAATGGCAAGAGTTCATTCTTTTTAATAGCTGAATAATATTCCATCATGTATATATACCACATCTTTATTCATTCATCAGTCTGTGGACACTTGGTCTGCCTCCATATCTTGCCTGTTGTAAATAATGCTGCTATAAACAGGGGTGCATGTACCCCTTTGAATTGGTGTTCTTTTTTTAAAATTTTTTTTAACGTTTATTTATTTTTGAGAGACATAGAGACAGAGTATGAGCAGGGGAAGGGCAGAGAGAGAGGGAGATACAGAATCCGCAGCAGGTTCCAGGCTCTGAGCCATCAGCACAGAGCCCGATGCAGGGCTCGAACCCACAGACAGTGAGATCATGACCTGAGCCGAAGTCGGCTGCTTAACCGCCTGAGCCACCCAGGTGCCCCTCAAATTGGTATTCTTGAATTTTTTTGGGTAAATGCCCAGTAGTGCGATTGCAGGATCATTAGGTGGTTCTATTTTTAACTTTTTGAGGAAACTCCATACTATCTCCCACAGTGGCTGCACTGGTTTGCATTCTCACCAGCAGTGCACGAGGGTTCCTTTTTCTTCATCGTCGTCAATGCCTGTGATTTTTTGCATTATTGATTTTAGCCATTCTGACAGGTGTGAAGTTATATCTCATTCTAGTTTTGATTTGCATTTCTCTGATGATGAGTGATGATGAACGTCTTTTCATGTGTGTGTTGGCCATCAATATGTCTTCATACCACATCTTCTTTATCCATGCATCTATCGATGGATCTATTGATATCTATCAATATCTTCCTAGATATTGATATCTGTCTATGAATAGATAGAACTTGGGTTGCTTCTATAGTTTAGCTTTTGTAAATAATGGTGCAATAAACACAGGAGTGTATATACCCTGTTGAGCGAGTTAGTGTTTTCTATTCTTTGAGTAAGTAGCCGGTTGTGCAATTACTGGATCATAGGATAGTTCTATAGTTAATGTTTTGAGGAACCTCCACACTGTTTTCTGCAGCAGCTGCGCCAGTTTGCATTCGTGCCAATAGTGAATGAGGGTTCCTTTTTCTCCACATGCTCATCAATACTTGTTTCTCATGTTGTCGATTTTAGCCATTCTGACAGATATTAGGTGATATCTTCATTGTGATTTTGATTTGCATTTCCTTGATGATGAGTGATATTGAACATCTTTTTTTTAATGTTTTGTTTTTTTTATTTTTGAGAGAGAGAGAAAGATAGAGTGTGAGCAGGAAGGGGCAGAGAGAGAGAGGAAGACAAAATCTGAAACAGGCTCCAGGCTCCGAGCTTCAGCACAGAGCCCAATGAGGGGCTCAAACTCACAGACTGTGAGATCATGACCGGAGCCAAAGTCTGGTGCTTAACTGACTGAGCCACCCAGGCTCTCCACTGAACGTCTTTTCATGTGTCTGTTGGCCATCTGTATGTCTTGTTTGGAGAAGTGTCTGCCCATGTCTTATGTCCATTTTTTAGTTCGATTATTTTTTGGTGTTAAGTTGTATAGTTCTTAATATATATTTTAGATACCAACGCTTTGTCAAATATTTCATTTGCGAATATCGTCTCCTATTCAATATGTTGTCTTTTAGTTTTGTTGCTTGTTTCCTTTGCTGTGCAGAAGCTTTTTATTTTGATATAATCACAATAGTTTATTTTTGCTTTTGTTTCCCTTGCCTTAGGAGACACATTTAGAGAAATGTTGCTACCAGGGATGTCTAAGAAATTACTGCTCTCTTCTTTGATATTTGAGGTTTCAGGTCTCGTATTTAGGTCTTTAATCCATTTCAAGTTTGTTTCTGTATATGGTGTAAGAAAGTGGTCCAGTTCCATCCTTTTGCATATAACTGTCCAGTTTTCCCAGCACCATTTGTTGAAGGCACTGTCATTTTCCTATTGCATATTCTTGCCTCATTTGTTGAAGATTAATTGATCATGCAATTATGGGTTTTTTCTAGGCTCTCAGTTGTGTTCCATTGTTCTGTGTCTTTTTTTGTGCCAGTACCATTCTGTTTTGATTATTACAGCTTTGTAGTATAATTTGAAAACCAGGATTGTGATACCTCCAGTTTTGTTTTTCTTTTGCAAGATTGTTTTGACTCTTCGGGTCTTTTGTGATTTCATACAAATTTTAAGATCTTTTTGCTCTCGTTCTGTGAAAAATGATGTTGGTGTTTTGATAGGGATTTCACTAAATCTAAGGATTGCTTTAGATAGTTTGGACCTTTTAACGATACTTCTTTTCCAGTCCATGAGTATGGAATATCTTCCCATTTCTTTGCATTGTCATCAGTTTCCTTCGTTAATATTTTATAGTTTTCAATACAGGTCTTTTACATCCTTGGTCAAGTTTATTCCTAGATACTCTATTATTTTGAGTGCAGTTGTAAATAGGACTCTTTTCTCATTCTCCTTTTCTGCTACTTCATTATTAGTGTCTAGAAAGGCAATGAATTTCTGTATATTGAGTTTATATTCTGTAACCTTACTGAATTTATCAGTTTCAGTAGTTTTTTGGTGGAATCTTTAGAGTTTTTTCTTCTTTTAAAAAAATATTTATTTTTGAGAGAGAGAGCATGAGCAGAGGAGGGGCAGAGAGAGGAGACAGAGGACCCAAAGTGGGTTCTGTGCTTACAGCAGCAAGCCCAGTGTGGAGCTCAAATTCACAAATGGTGAGATCATGACCTGATTCGAAGTCAGATGCTCTACCAACTGAGCTACCCAGGGTTCCTGAGTCTTTAGGGTTTTCTATATATAGTATCATGTCTTCTGCAAATATTGGAGGCTTTACTTCTTCCTCACCAATCTGCATGTCTTTGATTTCTTTTTCTTGTCTGGATGCTGTGACTAGGACTTCCAGTACTATGTTGAATATAAGGATGAAAGTGGACATCCTTGTCTTGTTCAGGCTGTTAAGGGAAAGCTCTCAGGTTTAGGGAAAGCTCACAGATGTTAGCTGTGAACTTTTCATAGATGACCTTTATCGTGTTGAGATATGTTCCCTGTAAATCTCCTTTTTTGTATATTTTTATCATGAATGGTTGTTGTACTTTGTCAAATGCTTTTTTTGCATCCATTGAAATGATCATATGGTTTTTATCCTTTCTTGTTGAAGCGATGTATCACATCGATAGATTTGTGAATATTGAACCACGCTTATATCCTGGGAATAAATCCCACTTGATCTTGGTGAGTGATTTTTGTAAAGTATCATTGCATTTGGTTTGCTAATATTTTGTTGAGAATTTTTCAATCTATGTTCATCAGAGATATTGACCTGTAGTTCTCTTTTTTCTGTAGTGTCTTTATCTGATTTTGGTAGCGGGGTAATAATATGGCCTCATAAAGCGAATTTGGAATCTTCTGTTTTGGGGGGATATCTTGAGAACAATAGGTGTTAATTCTTCCTTAAATGTTTACTATAATTCACTTGAGAAGCCATTTGGTCCTGGACTTTTGTTTGTTGGGATTCCATTTCCTTGATGGCAATCAATCTGGTCAAACTTTCTATTTCTTTCTGCTTAAGTTTTGGTAGGTTGTGTGTTTCTAGGTATTTATCCATTTCTTCTAGGTTGTCCAATGTGCTGGCATATAGTTTTTCATAATAATCTCTTATAATCTTTAGTATTTTTGTAGTGTCAATTATTATTTCTCCTCTTTCATATCTTATTTTATTTGAGTCTTCTCTCTCTTTTTGATGAGTCTAGTTAAAGGTTTATTATCAATTTTGTTGATCTCTTTAAAGAACCAACTTCCGGTTACACTAATCTCTTCTATTTTTTTTTCTTTTTTACTTTCTGTATCATTTCTTTCTTACCTAATTATTTATTTTTTATAATTTACATCCAGGTTAGCACGTGGCGCAACAGTAATTTCAGGAGTAGATTCCTTAAGCTTCTTACCCATTTCCCCTCCCACAACCTCTCCAGCAACCCTCTGTTTGTTCTCTATATTTAAGAGTCTGTTATGTTTTGTCCCCCTCTCTGTTTTTATATTATTTTTGCTTCCCTTCCCTTATGTTCATCTGTTTTATATCTTAAAGTCCTCATATGAATGAAGTCATAATGATATTTGTCTTTCTCTGACTGACTAATTTCACTTAGCATAATACCCTCTAGTTCCATCCATGTAGTTGCAAATGGCAAGATTTCATTCTTTTTGGTTGCCGAGTAATACTTCATTGTATATATATATACTCCATCTTCTTTTTCCATTCATCCATTGGTTAACATTCGGGCTCTTTCATATCTTGGCTATTGTTAATAGTGCTGCTTATAAACATTGGGGTGCACGTGCCCCTTCGAAACAACACACCTGTATCCCTTGGATAAATACCCAGTAGTGCAATTGCTGGGTCGTAGGGTAGTTCTATTTTTAATTTTTTGAAGAACCTCCATACTGTTTTCCTGAGTGGCTACACCAGTTTGCATTCCCACCAGCAATGCAAAAGAGATCCTCTTTCTCCGCATCCTTGCCAACATCTGTTGTTGCCTGAATTGTTAATGTTAGCCATTCTGACAGATGTGAGGTGGTATCTCAGTGTGATTTTGATTTGTATTTCCTAGGCGTCGAGTGATGCTGAGCATTTTTTCATGTCTCTGTTGGCCATCTGGATGTCTTCTTTGGAGAAGTGTCTGTTCATGTCTTTGGCCCATTTCTTCACTGGATTATTGAATTTTGGGTATTCAGTTTGATAAGTTCTTTACAGATTTTGGATGCTAAACCTTTATCTGATACGCTGTTTGCAAATATCTTCTCCCATTCCATCGGTTGCCTTTTAGTTTTGCTGATTGTTACCTTTGCTGTCCAGAAGCTTTTTATTTTGATGAGGTCCCAATAGTTCATTGTTGCTTTGGTTTCTCTTGCCTCCAGAGAAATGTTGAGTAAGAAGCTGCTATGGCTGAGGTCAAAGAGGTTTTTGCCTTTTTTCTCCTTGAGGATTTTGATGGCTTCTTGTCTTACATTTAGATCTTTCAGCCATTTTGAGTTTATTTTTGTGTATGGTGTAAGAAAGAGGCCCAGGTTCATTTTTCTGTGTGTCGCTGTTCAGTTTTCCCAGCACGATTTGCTGAAGAGACTTTATTCCACTGGGTATTCTTTCCTTCTTTGTCAAAGATTAGTTGACCATACGGTTGTGGGTCTATTTCTGGGTTCCCTATTCTGTTCCATTGATCGAAGTGTCTCTTTTTGTGCCAGTACCATACTGCCTTGATCACAGTTTTGTAATAGAGCTTGGAGTCTGGGATTGTGATGCCTCCAGCCTTGGTTTTCTTTTTTAAGATTGCTTTGGCTATTTGGGCTCTTTTCTGGTTCCATACAAATTTTAGGATTGTTTGTTCTAGCTCTATGAAGAATGCTGGTGTTATTTTGATAGGGATTGCGTTGAATATGTAGATTGCTTTGGGTAGTGTTGACATTTTAACAATATTTGTTCTTCCTATCAAGAAGCATGGAATATTTTTAATTTCTTTCATAAGCTATCTATAGTTTTCAGTGTATAGATTTTTCACCTCTTTGGTTAGATTTATTCCTAGGTATCTTACGGTTTTTGGTGCAATTGTAAATTATGTTGATTGCTTGAGTTCTCTTTCTGTTGCTTCATTGTTGGTGTATAGGAATGCAACCAATTTCTGTGCATTGATTTTATATCCTGCCACTTTGCTGAATTCATGGATCAGTTCTATCAGTTTTTTGGTGGCGTCTTTTGGGTTTTCCATATAGAGTATCATGTCATCTGTCAAGAGTGAAAGTTTGACCTCCTCCTGGCCGATTTGGATGCCTTTTATTTCTTTGTGTTGTCTGATTGCTGAGGCTAAGACTTCCAATACTATGTTGAATAACAGTGACAAGAGTGAACATCCCTGTCTGTCTTGTTCCTGACTTTAGGGGTAAAACTCTCAGGTTTTCCCCATTGAGGATGATATTAGCAGTGGTCTTTCATATATGATTTTTATGATCTTGAGGTATGATCCTTTTTTCCCTACTTTCTTGAGGGCTTTTTTCGAGAAAGGTTGCTGTATTTTGTCAAATGCTTTCTCTGCATCTCTTGAGAGGATCTTGTGGTTCTTGTCCTTTCTTTTATTGATGTGATGAATCAATTGATTGTTTTGCAGATATTAAACCAGATTCTCATCCCAGGTATAAATCCCACTTGGTTGTGGTGGATAATTTTTTTAACGTATTGTGGGATCTGGTTGGCTAGTATCTTGTTGAGGATTTTTTCATCCATGTTCATCAAGGAAATTGGTCTATAGTTCTCCTTTTTAGTGGGGTCTTTGGTTTTGGAATCAAGGTAATGCTGGCTTCAAAGAATGACTTTGGAAGTTTTCGTTCCATTTCTATTTTTTGGAACAGCGTCAAGAGAATAGATGTTAACTCTTCTTTAAATGTTTGGTAGAATTCCCAAACCATCTAACCCTGAACTCGTATTTTGGGAGATTTTTTATTACTAATTCAATTTCTTTATGGGTTATAGGTTTGTTCAAATTTTCTATTTCTTTCTGTTTTGGTTTTGATAGTTTATATGTTTTAGGAATTTGTCCAGTTTTTAAGATTGCCCTTTTTTTTTTTTTTTTTGGTGTATAATTTCTTGTAATATTCTGTTATTAGTGCTTGCATTTCTGCTGTGTTGGTTGTGATCTCTCCTCTTTCATTCTTGATTTTATTTATTTGGGTCCTTTCCTTTTTCTTTTTAAGCAAACTGGCTAGAGGTTTATCAATTTCATTAATTCTTTCAAAGAACCAGCTTCTGGTTTCATTGATCTGTTCTACTGTTCTTTTGGTTTTGATAGCGTTGATTTCTGCTCTAATCTTTATTATTTTCTGTCTTCTGCTAGTTTTAGGTTTTATTTGCTGTTCTTTTTCCAGCTCTTTAAGGTGTAAGGCTATATTGTGTATCTGTGATCTTTCTTCCTTTTTTAGGAACACTTAGATTGTTATAATACTTCCCTCTTATTTCCAACTTTGCTGTGTCCCAGAGGTTTTAGGCTATAGTGTTATCATTTTCATTGGCTTCTATGTACCTTTTAAATTCCTCTTTAACTTCTTGGTTAGCCCATTCATTCTTTAGGAGGATGGTCTTTAGTCTCGAAATATTTGTTATCTTTCCACATTTATTATTGTAATTGATTTCGAGTTTCATAGCCTTGTGATTTGAAAATATGCAAAGTATGAATGATCTCAGTCTTTTTGTACTTGTTGAGGGCTGATCTATGTCCTAGTATATGATCTATTCTGGAGAATGTCCCATGTGCACTGGAGAAGAATATGTATTCCACTGCTTTAGGATGAAATGTTCTGAATATATCTGTTAAGTCCATCCAGTCCAGTATGTAATTCAAAGCCATTGTTTCCTTTTGTTGATTTTCTGTTTAGATGATCTGTCCATTGCTGTAAATGGGGTGTTGAAGTCCCCTTATCAATAAGTTTCTTTAGGTTTGTGATTAATCGATTTATAATATTCCTACATTTGGAGCATAAATGTTTACAATGTTAGATCTTGGTGGATAGACCCCTTAATTACTATATAATGCCCTTCTTCACCTCTTGTTACAGACTTTATTTTAAAATCCAGTTTGTCTGATACAAGTATTGGTACTCCAGCTTTCTTTTGGTGACCATTAGCATGATAAATGGCTCTCCATCCCCTCACTCTCAATCTGAAGTTGTCTTTAGATCTAAAGTGGGTCTCTTCTAAACAGCATATAGATGGATCTTGTTTTCATATCCATTCTGTTACCTTGTGTCTTTTGATTGGAATATTTAGTCCATTGACATTTAGAGTGAGTACTGAAAGATATGAATTTATTGCCATTATGTTGCCTGTAGAGTTGGAGTTTCTGGTGGTGGTCTCTGGTCCTTTCTAGTCTTTGTTGCTTTTGGTCTTTTTTTTTTTTTTTCCATATTTTCTCCCCTCAGAGAGTCCCCCTTAAAATTTCTTGCAGGGCTGGTTTAGTGATCACAAACTCCTTTAATCTTTGTTTGTCTGGGAAACTTTTTATCGCTCCTTCGATTTTAAATGACAGCTTTGCTGGTTAAAAAATTTTTGGCTACATATTTTTCCAATTCAGCACATTGAATATATCCTGCCTCTACTTTCTGACCTGCCAAGTTTCTATGGATAGGTCTGCTGTAAACCTGATCTGTCTTCCTTTGTAGGTTAAGGACTTTTTTTCTCTTGCTGCTTTCATGATTCTTTACTTGCCTGAGTATTTTGTGAATTTGACTATGATGTGCCTTGTTGATGGTCAGTTTTTCTTGAATCTAATGGGAGTCTTCTGTGCTTCATGGATTTAGATGTCTGTGTCTTTCCCTAGATTAGGAAAGTTTTCCGCCATAATTTGCTCTACCCCTTTTTCTCTCTCTTCATCTTCTGGGACCCCTATGATTCTGATGCTGTTCCTTTTTAATGAGTCACCAATTTCTCTAATTCTTAAATCATGCTCTTTTGCCTTCGTCTCCCTCTTTTTTCCTGCTTCATTATTGTCCTTAAGTTTGTCTGCTGTATCACTGATTCGCTGCTGTGCCACATCCATTCTTGCCCCTCTGGCATTCATTCGTGATTGCAGCTCAGTTATGGCATTTTTTATTTTATCTTGACTAGCTTTTATCTCAGAAAGGGATTCCAATCTATTTTCAACCCCAGGTAGCATTCTTATTATCATAATTCTAAATCGTGGTTCAGACATCTTGCTTGTATCTGTGTTGATCCCTGGCTGTCATTTCTTCCTGTTCTTTCTTTTGGGATGAATTCCTTCGTTTCATCATTTTGAAGGAAGAAACGGACTTAATAAGGTAAAAAAAAACTAAAATCAATTAAAAACAACAAAAAATATCATATAAAGGATTCTAGATCCTAGATGTGTTCTGGTCTTGTTGTTGAAAGAAGCTTGATAGATTAGAGAAAAAAGGGGAAGATAAGAGAAGAAAAAAAAGAAAAGAAAATATTTGGAAAAATGAATACAATGAAATAGAAGAAAATGAAGTGATGGAACTAAAAAAATAAAATGTGAAAAATTTACAGAAAAGTAAAAAAAAAATAAAGAAAAATATTTTTAATGAAAATGGAAAATAAAAATAAATTTTATCTCTTTCTGTAATCAAGATTAAGAAAAGAAAAAATAATTGAATAGATGGACCAGCAAACAGATTGAAGTGCGATTGAAATTATATCAGTTTCCCCTAGAAGTCAAACTGTGAAGCACTTTATCATCCATAAAGTAAGCAGGCAGAGAGACTTGTGGTGTTCCTGAAAAGCAAGGTTGGCCCAGTTGGGCCCTTCTAATCAGAGAACCTTCAGGTATCAAGCAGCAGAGTTTCAGACTCTGCTCTCCCCCTGTTTATAGAGTCTTAATGGAATTTAAACCCTCTTCTTTCTCCTTTCTCCCTTTCTTGTTCAGTCTCTTGTATACTCTTTCTTTTGTCTCCAGCTGCTTTCAGGCAGTGGGGGGATGCTTTCCATACTCTCCCCCGCATTTCCGTCCTCTCTCTAGAAGTAAACACAGCTCCCTTCCCTCTGCGGCTTCTCTCTCCCCAAGTTCACCTCTCTGCATCGCATACCTGCTGAGTTCTCTGGTTCAGGTTGTGCAGATTGTTGTTAATCCTCAAATCAGTTTTCTAGGTGTGCAGGATGGTTTAGAGTTGATCTGACTGTATTTCAGGGATGAGAGACACAAAAAAACTTCCCTGCTCTTCCACCAGCTTGGCCTCTCAAGACTGTATCATTACTTCTGCTCTAATCTTTCTTATTTTCTTCTTTCTTCTGACTTTGAGTTTTGTTTATTATTGTTTTTCTAGATACTTTATGTGTAATGTTAGGTTGTTTATTGGAAATTTTTCTTCTTGAGGTAGGCATGTATTGTTATAAACTTTTGCCCTTAGGACTGCTTTTGCTGCATCTGAAAGATTTTGGACCATTGTATTTTCAATTTTGTTTGTCTCCAAGTATTTTTTACTTCTTCTTTGATTTCTTGGTTGATGCATTCATTGTTTAGTAGCATATTGTTTAATCTCCATGTATTTGCGTTTTTCCAGATTTTGTTGTTGTTGTTGTTTTGTTTTGTTTTTTGTTGCTGATTTCTAGTTTCATAGCGTGGTCAGAAAAGGTGCATAGTATGACTTCAGTCTTTCTGAATTTTTTGAGGCTTGTTTTGTGGCCTAACATATCTGGAGAATATTTTATGTGCATTTGGAAAGAATGTGTTTTCTGCTTTTCGGAATGGAATATTCTGAATATATCTGTTAGATCTGTCTGGTGCAATGTGTTTTTCAAAGTTACTGTTGCCTTGTTGATTTTGTGTTTGGATGATCTATCCATTGATATAGGTGGGGTGTTAAAGTCCCTCATTTATGTTTGTTATTAGCGGCTTTATGTATTTGGGTGCTCTCATGTTGTGTGCATAAATATTTGCAATTATTTTATCTTCTTGTGATCATATAGTATCCATTTTTGTTTCTTGTTACAGTCTTTGTTTTAAAGTCTATTTTGTCTGATATAAATATTGCTACTTGGCTTTCCTTTCACTTCTGTTTGCATGATAAATGCTTTCCATCTTTTCACTTTTAGTCTGCATGTGTCTTTAGGTGTGAAATGAGTCTCTGGTCTTGCTTTTTCATTCATTCCATTACCGTATGTCTTTTGATTGGAGTGTTTAGTCCATTTACATTCAAAGTAATTATTGATAGGTATGTACTTATTATCATTTTGTTACTAGCTTTATGGTTTTTTTTGTAGTTCTCTTTTCTCATGGTTTCCTGACTTTTTTTAGTTCTACTAGATTCCTTTAAATTTATTTTTTGCATATCTGTTATTGGATTTGACTAATGTTTTTGATCATTAGGTTTATATATAACATATGCGTATAGCAGTCTATAATAAGTTTGAACCCATTCTAAAAGCTCTCAATTTTTACTCTTTCTTTTGTGTCCAGCTGCTTTCAGGTAGTGGGAGGATGCTTTCCATACTCTCCCCCCCATCTCCGTCCTCACTCTAGAAGTAAACACAGCTCCCTTCCCTCTGCGGCTTCTCTCTCCCCAAATTCACCTCTCCTCACTGCGTACCCCAGTTTATATACATGGTGTCATACTTCACTTTTTTGTGTGTGTGTGAGTCCCTTTAGTGATTGTCATAGACATACTTACTTTTACTGCTTCCTACTTTTCTTTTTTTTTTAATAATTTTTTAAATGTTTATTTAATTTTGAGAGAGAGAGAGAGAGCAAGCATGAGCACAGATGGGGCAGAGAGAGAAGGAGATACAGAATCTGAAGCAGGCTCCAGGCTCTGAGCTGTCAGCACAGAGCCCAACATGGGGCTCGAACCCACAAACTGTGAGATCATGACCTGAGCTGAAGTCAGGCTCTCAACCGACTGAGCCACCCAGGCGCTCCAGCTTCCTACTTTTCTTACTCCTGCTCCTTTCCACTCAAAGAGTCACCTTTAACATTTCTTGTAAGACTGGTTTAGTGGTGATGAATTCCTTTATCTGATAGATTCTGGATACTAACCCTCTATCTGATATAATATTTGCAAATATCTTATCCCATTCTGTTGCCTTTCAGTTTTGCTGATTCTTTCCTTTGCTGTGCAGAAGCTTTTTATCTTGATGAGGTACCAATAGTCCATTTTTGCTTTTTTTCCCCCTTGCCTCTAGAGACATGTCAAATAAGAAGTTGCTGCAGCCAAGGTCAAAGAGGTTGTTGCCTGCTTT
>PITB01033170.1:0-14253 GCA_004024585.1 Paradoxurus hermaphroditus | reverse complement strand
AAAAAAAAAAAAAAAACCAGCAGTGTGGTTTATCGACAAGGTTAGGTTGAAACCTGTACTTTTCAAAGTCTGGAGTGTTAATTGATAGTGTTAATATTCATCCATCTCCATTTTTCTTGTGGTTCTGTCAGTCTTTGACAGCAGCTCATGTTTTAAAAGTAGCTGAGTTAGAAGCTCTGACAGTTAGAAAGCTTGGTTTTGTCACTCAGCCAAATAAGCCCAGATTTTTGGTCTACACTTTTAGGTGGCCTGCCCTTGGTCAATACAATTCCTTCCGCTGCATCTTTCTTGGAAGGTTCACACATTCAACATTGATATGATAGATGGTTTTTCTCCTTAATCCAGTCTCTTTGTTCTGACAGTCAGTTCAGTCAAATCATTTCAGGAAGAGGTGATGAAGGTATGTTTTCAGAGTGAGGCCTCTGCTTCAAATAATCAGGTAATAAATAAGAGGCAATTCTATGGCAATAGAATAATGAAAAATAATTAATAATTTTTGAAAATGATAATTAATGAAAGGATCAAGTTATAAGCCAGTTTATGAGTTCCAAGGGTAGCCATTTGAAACAATTTCTAGATGCTGGACTTACAGCATCTTTAGACAGTCAAGAGTAGGTAGTGTCAGGCTGACCAACTATCTGAGTGGCTCATAGAGGAACAGGCATGAAGATTGTCTACACATGAGCTGTTGTGGTGATTTCTCTGAAGGTTAAATCAAGTTGTACATATTCAATTTGCAGGGCTTCAGGAAAAGGGTAGTTTTGGTTATCCAGTGATTCCCAGTCAAAAGGATAGAAAAAAGTGGAAAATATTAGTTTGGAGAATTATGGCCAAGCTTTGGAGGTCACTAGAAGAAATTAGGGTCTCGTCCAGTTAATATCGAACTCCATTAGACACTAATATCCACAACGGTGCCTTACTGAAGCATAATTTTTCTTCCTATAATCACCCTCGGTTTTACCAAGGACAACCAAATTAACCAATTTGTTTGCATAGTGTAGTTTTTTCTTTCATCTTTTTTTACTTGACCTAATGATGAAATTGCTGTAAATCATAGCCTATGAGAAAAATTTTTTTAGGATCCCTTACTAATTAACTCTACAAACATGTGTTTTCTTCATCCTGTTAATTCATAATGAATTTGTTGTTTCTTTGTCCCGATGGATAAAAACTGCTTATAGCCTTGCTTATAGACTCACATATAAGTATCTGGCTGTTTTGCTTATAGACTCACATATAAGTATCTGGCTCTTTTTCCAAGGGGCTTTATTGGCTCCAGAAAGTCGGCCTAAGTTCCTTCACCATGTCTGGTCATATCTGAGTCTGTGCAAGTCTCCCCTCAAATATGACATTTCAGTCAAAGCCTTGGCGATGTAACCAGTGTTTCCAAATGTGTCCTGTTACAAGGAGAGTAGATTCTTATTCAAGTTGTGCAAAGTAACGTATTGTCATGAAAATATGAGAATACTCACTGAAAGTTTTTGAATTCTCGACAGATCAGGTAGGGAGAAAAAGATAAATGTCTCAGGCTGTTCACAAAGGCATATTCTATCAAACAGCTGTAAGTCATAGCTTAAGCCAGTTTGTATAATCCTGGAAAGACCTGGTGTGCTATATACTTCCCTCATATGACTGCCTTTGCTGCGTTCCAAAGGTTTTGGACTGTGGTGTTATCATTTTCATTGGCTTCAACGTACTTTGCATTTCCTCTTTAACTTCTTAATTAGCCCATTCATTCTTTACTAGGATGTTCTTTAGTCTCCAAGTATTTGTTACCTTTCTCAATTTTTTCTTGTGGTTCATTTTGAGTTTCATAGAGCTGTGGTCTGAAAACATTAAAGGTACGTTCTCAATCTTTTTGTACTTGTTGAGGGCTTGATTTGTGTCCCAGTATGTGATCTATTCTGGAGAATGTTCCATTGCCCTTGAGAAGAATGTGTATTCTGCTATTTTAGGATGAAATGTTCTGACTATATCTGTTAAGTCCCTCCGGCACAGATGTCATTAAAATCATTGTTTCCTTGTTGATTTTCTGTTTAGATGATCTTTCCATTGCTATAATGGGATACTGAAGTCCCTTACTATTATGGTATATTTATCAATGAGTTTTTTTTATGTTTGTGATTAATTGACTTATATATTTGGGTGCACCATGTTTGGAGCATAAATGTTCACAATTGTTAGATCTTCTTAGTGGATAGACCCCTTAATTATGATATAATACCAATCCTCATCTCTTGTTACAGTCTTTATTTTAAAATTTTTTTAATATTTATTTATTTTTGAGAGAGAGAGACAGTGCAAGAGGCAGAGGAACAGAGAGAGGGAGATACAGAATCTGAAGCAGGCAGGCTCTGAGCTGTTGGCACAGAGCCTGATGGGTGGCTCATACTCACAATCCATGCGATCATGTCCTGAACTGAAGTCAGATGTTTAACCAACTGAACCACACAGGCACCCCATATAGTCTTTTTTTTTAAATCTAGATTGTCTGATATAAGTATGGCTATTCTGGCTTTCTTTTGGTGGCCATTAGCATGATAGATTGTTCTGTATCCCCCTCCTATCAATCTGAATGTGTATGTAGGTCTAAAATGGGTCTCTTGTCAACAGCATAGAGATGAATCTTGTTTTCTTATCCTTTCTGTCACCCTCTGTCTTTTGATTGGAGCGTTCAGGCCATTGACGTTTAGAGCAAGTACTGAAAGATATGAATTTATTGCCATTATGATGCCTGTAGAGTTGGAGTTTCTGTTGGTGTTCTGTGGTCCTTTCTAGTTTTCGATGCTTTTGAACTTTTGGGGTTTTTTTCGTCTTTTCTCCCCTCAGAGATTCCCCCTTAATATTTCTTAAGGGGTTGGTTTCTTGGTCATGAAAGCCTTTAGTTTTTGTCTGTCAGGGAAATTTTTTATCTCTCCTTCTAATTTGAATGACAGTCTTACTGGATAAAGAATTCTTGGCTGCATGTTGTTCTGGTTCAGCACATTGAATATATCCTGCCACTCCTTTATGGCCTGCCAAGTTTCTGTGGGATATGCTTGCTGTGAACCAGATCTTTCCTTCCTTGTAGGTTAAGGACTTTTTCTCCCTTACTGCTTTCATGATTCTTTCCTTACCTGAGTGTTTTGTGAATTTGACTATCAAATGCCTTGCTGATGGTCGGTTTTTGTTGAATCTAATAGCAGTTCTCTGTGCTCCCTGGATTTTGATGTCGGTGTCTATTCCAGGTTTGGAAAGTTTTCTGTTATGATTTGCTCACTTAAATCTACCCCTATTTCTCTCTCTTCATCTTCTGGGACCTCTATGATTCTGATCTTATTTCTTTTCAATGAGTCACTGAGTTCTCTAAGTCTTATGCAGTAGTCTTTTGCCATAGTATTCCTCTTTTTTTCTGCTTCATTATTCTCCAAAAGTTTGTCCTCTATATCTCTGAGTTGCTGCTCTGCCTCATCCATCCTTGCCACTGTGGCATCATTTGAGATTGCACCTCAGTAGTAGCATTTTTAATTTCATCCTGACTAGGTTTTACTTCCTTAATCTTTGCAGAAAGGAATTCGATGCTATTTTCAACCCCAGCTAATATTCTTATTATCATGATTCTAAAATCTGGTTCAGACTTCTTGGTTGTATCTGTGTGGATTAAGTCCCTGGCTGACATTTATTCTTGTTCTTTCTTTTGGGGTGAATTCCTTCATTTTGTCATTTTGAAGGATGAAAACCAATTAATAAAGTAAAAATTAAGAAAAATTAAAAACACACAAAAAATCAAATAAAGGATGCTAGATCCTAGGTGTGTTTTGGTCTGGTTTTTGACAGAAGGTTGACAGATTAGAGAAAATAGGGAAGGAAAAGAAAATTTAAAAAAAACGGAAAAAAGAGAGAAACCATTTGGAAATTTGAAAAAATGAACACAATAAAATAGAATAAAATGAAATGTTGAAAGCAAAATAGAATAAATATTACAAAAAGAAAAAATACGGTAGAAAAAATTTTAAGAAATTCTTTTTTATAAAAACAAAAATTAAAAAAAGCTTTTTTCTGTTTCTGTATACAAGAATAAAGAAAAGATAAAGAAAACAAAATGAACAGATAGAGCACTGAACAGAATGAAATACTATTGAAATTACATCCAGTTTCCCCAAGAAGTCAAACTATGAAGCACTCTATAGTCCATAAACTAAGCAGAAGGAGAGACTTGTTCCTCAAAAGCACTGTTGGCCCAGTAGGGCGGGGTTTAATGTAATGGCTCCGTTCTCCATTAGATGGCTCTGCTCAGCTTACTGGGATGGATTGCTGTGGCAAGTGTAAGTGTGTATGCACATGCACCAGAGGGGTGACAATGGCGTCATCCAGCTACCAAGTCTCTAGGAGCAGAACTCTGTGCTGTCCCCAGACAGCAATGAAGCACACCTCATTTGTGTCTGGCTTCCAACCGCTCCCCACTTCTACACTCTCCATGACCAAGCCGTCAAAAGCCAGGTGGCACCTCCTTCCCAAGTTTTGTCTTAGATGTGGCTATGTTTACCAACCCCTCACTCCTGCAACCTTGACCCATTCAGACACTCTGGGGGAGGGTCTCCAAGACAACGACCAGGTTCCAGCCCTCTCCCAGGAATTCTTGCATCTACTGATGCCCAGAGACTGTAGCTGTGTGTCAGTCTGTCCCAGAAAACGTTCCCCTCAATCCTGTAGCCACAGCATTTCAGGGATTATGGTAAATCACCACACATACCTGGTGACAGGATCCACCCTTAACATCCTTGTTCCAACACCAGCAAATGTGGCTGCTCCCTCGAGTCTGATGGGTCTTTTGCCTGTGGGGAGGCCACACCACCTCTACCAAATGCCCTCCCAGCAGGGGAACTGCCTCTCCCCATGTGGCCCGAGGACCCCTCGGACCTCGCTCTCTGCTCCTAGGGATTTGCCCTTCCCACCAGAACATTGTCAGGTTTTGGAGCTTCAGGTTAACGATTCTGAAATCTCCCTGTTTATAGAGCCTCAATGGAATTTAAACCCTCTGCTTTCTCTTTTCTCCCTTTTCTGTTCAGTCTCTTGAATATGTTTCCACTCTTCTTCTTCCCCTCCATCTGTTTTGTGATGGGTGATTTTTCCATACTTTCCCCCCATCCCCGCCCTCTCTCCACAAGCAAAAACACCACCCTTCCCTCCGCAGCTTCTTTCTCTCCTGGTTCACCTCTTCACTCTGTGTACCTACCAAGTTCTATGGTTCAGGTTGTGCAGACTGTTGTGTTAATTTTCACATCACTTTTGTAGGTGTACAGGATGTTTTAGTGTTGATCTGACTGCATTTTGGGGATAAGAGATGCAAAAAAAACTTCCATGATGTTATGCCATCTTGGCTCTTTCTCTAAATTTTATGTTTCTAGACCATTGGCCATTAAAGGTAAGGAATACCTTTGGTTATAAATTTTTATAATAAGCAAACTAACACTCTTAAGAAAATGTTTTAGCCTTTTTAATAGAGAGAAAAACCTAGTTCTAATGTTGGATCAGCGTACTGTTGATATTAAAGCACAATCTTAAATAAAATCTTAAATAAATTCAATTTTGGCATGGATTGCAGGAATCTAGGAGGGTTTTTCTTCTGATCTGATGGCAACGTGGCTGGTGAGCAGTACCTCAGGAGGTCCTTCCCAGCGAGGTCATGGCACACATTTTCTTCTGAAGACCTTCGGGTGCACCTGGTCTTCTGGTGGACAGGTGTGGCGAGCCTCACAAGTTGGTGGAGGCCATGCCTCTTTTACCTGTTGGCGATGTGCTTCAGGTGTACTAGAGAGTCCTTGTCTCGAGTTAGTCATATTATCACATTGTTCACTCGGAGATGAATGGAAGGTTTAGAGATGCCAGTAGGCTTTGACAACCAAACACTATTTCAAAAGGGATCAATCCGTGCCTCCTGTTTGGAATATTGTGGACCTTAGTAAGTGTCAGGGGCAACGTTAATGCCATTCATGGTGATATTTTTCCTACAGTCCATCTTATGTCTAGCTTTTTATGTTCCATTTGCATTGCACTAATGGAGGATGATATACGGTATGATATTTTAAGGTGTACCCCAGAGGTTTTGCAAGAAGGCAGTTTATAACTGCTGTAAGTAAATTTCTTTGTCTGATGCAACCATAAGAAATGGAAACATGAGGGATGGGGGTGTTAATTTCTTTACTACCTGCTGTGGCTGTAGCACATCTAGTCAGAGAGCATCAGCCCATCCACGGAACATGCAGTCAGTGACCAAACAGTGAGATAATACAGGGCTGGGGCAAATATAATAAATTCATTTATTCAACCACAGAGGGCAGGTGGGCTTAGGACGACTTCCTGGGGCATGCTGATTTCTTCCAGAGACTTCCCGGGATTTACAATTATTGCACTGGGAAATCATTTGATCAGGAATGTTGTGGATGCCTGGGAAAAACCAGTTGTCTTTTAGGGCCTTCATTATCTTTGTGTCCAATTTTGTAGGAGGTAAGTTTAAGTCAAACGGTCAAAACAAAGAGAGCTCTAGAAAGTCCATTAGGCCTGATGTATAATCCATTTGATAGTTGTTTGGTACCTGTTTGTATTTGACTGTCCTTTGTAGACTGTGGGGGCATTTGCCGGGTAATTAATACTGTCAGATACGGATAAAGGTAGGATTCACATTTAGGTGGAGAAAGGACAAGGGGGTCTGTTTGGGGTATATGCTTAGCAGCTTTGTCAACCCTATCATTTTCTAAAGATACAACATCAGTTGTCTTAGTATACGCTAAGCATTGAACAATGATGATTTTAGAAGGAGGGTGAATAGCTGTAGTAGGTCAGCAATTATAAGCCTTTTTGCAATGGGAATACGAAGATGGAGCGCTAGTTAAAACTACTTGTTTATAATGGGTCTGTCACGTTGTAGAGAGGTGCTATGATTTATGAACTTGTAAGAGAGCAGGCGCCATGTGGGGACACACAGGTGAATAGGGGAGTTTAATGTGAGAGTGCTGGCTTTGTCCCTCAGGCGGTAGTGCGGCCACCACAGGAAAGCATGGGGAAATACCTGATGCCACGGCATCTGATGGGCATGAGAAATATGCTCCTGACTGTTTCTGATGGGCAAAAGGCTGTCTCATTATTCATGCAGCAACATCGATCTCTTGACGAAGTAAAAATAAAAAGGCTTGTCAAAATTAGGTAAACTAAAAGCTGGGATGTGGACAGAGCCAATATTATGACTTCAAAGAGGTTAATGTCTCGAAAATCTATTGATACCTGAGAAAACAGCATGCGAAGGATTATCAGAAATTGCAAAATTAGGGACAAATTTGGAGGCAGTAACCAGCTTCACCTAAAAATTTATGTAACTGTGTTTTCATTTTGGGGAGAAGGATGGACAAAATTGACTCACGAATATTTGTAGTGAGGTTTTAATGACCTGAGGCATGTCCAAAACAGGTTATATCACCCTAATTAGATAACAGTTGTTTACATTATTTGGGGTCTAGGTATAGAGCTCTATAAGCTGTCTGCCTTGTTCAGCTAGTGCCCTTAAGTGAATGAGGGAATCCATAAGAGCTCCTGGTTTGCTTCGATTACAGAGTGAAAGGCACCGACAGGTATTGTACCAGCAGGGAGCCTCGGGTAGAGGTTGCAGCATTTGGCTGGACTTTAAGGACTTGGGAAAATATTGAGGGAGACTCACAATATCCTTGGTGTATGCCAGCCCAGGTAAAAGGTGTTCCTTTAACTGTGAATGCACAAGAAACCGGGAGTCAGGGTGCATAGGATTGAAAAGAAAGCTGCTCAGAGGTCAGTTCTGTAAACCAGGGTACACCAGCAGGAATGGTGAAGAATATCAGCTGGATTGGGAAGCACTGGGTGCAGAGAGATTATGAAAGAGATTATGGCCCTTAGATCCTGGACAAACTGATAGATTTGGTTTCCTTCCCTCTGGGTCACATTTGCCTTCTTTCTTTATGGGCAAGATTGAGGTGGAACAGGGTCCATTGGTAAAGACAAGGATGCTGTGGTTCAAGAGAGACTCTTATTCCACGGTATCACTTGTTGAGAGACCCTAGAGGGAGGGTGCAGAGCCATGAGGGAAAGGGTGGATTCCCCTCCCAAGCGATGCACCCAGGCTCCCACTTACTATGAACTCCACTTCAATTGCATGTGTAGCCCAAAAACTGACTGGGGCATCTTTTAAAGATCCATCCTCTTTTGTTTTTTTAAAGATCCATCCTCTTTTGAGGAATTTATCAGGATGAACTTCCACTAAAGAAACAGGACACTTGGGGCTTGCCATGAAGGTGAGGAATGAAAAATGCTTTTTTTTTAAAGTGTAATTTATATTGGCATTAATGTAGATAACAAATATTTATCCAGAATGTTTGCCAGTTACCAGCTGGGAAGTAGCAAGGCCTGGGGAGCGTGAAGAGGGCCTGAAGGTACTGAGCTGGGCTGAGACACAGGCAGTAAAACGGGTCACCCTGACACTCTAAGAGCCTGAAGAAAGTCAGAGGTGTCAGATAGAGATCAATCCTCTGAGCAGATGGAAGAGAAAGTCACAACAACTTTAATAGAGAAATCTAGTTTTTGAGCCTCTCTTTGAAGTTTTCTGTTAGGTTCTGGATGTGAATGAGGACTGACCGACCCATCATTTAAAGGGGGTATTGTCCCTCAGGACAATGGTGAAATTTTTCAGGGGAAATTGTTTCTTAGACTTTCCTTTTTCTTAAGTACATGACAATTTCTCCTCCAATGTCCTCTTTTATTTGGGATATCTGCCGTTGTCTGGAGGCAAACAGGGACACATCGGAGTGGAGGCATTCTATGTCATGCTTTTGCCATTCCAAAGATTCAAGTTGTAAGGCAAGAATTGTTTTTAGTTCCTTACTTTTTGTTGGGTCTCTTACAGCTTTGAAAATTGCTGCCTCCATTTATTTTGTTTAGTGGTTGCCCTCTCCAACCAACCATACTATCGAGGATTTGTCAGTACATTTTTTTAACATTTTTTAATGTTTATTCTTTATTTTTGAGAGAGAAAGAGTATGAGCCACGACGAAAGACATACTCGGAATCCAGAGTAGTCTCCAGGCTCAGAGATGTAAGGATATAGCTCAGTGGGGGGCTCGAACCCACAAACTGTGAGATCATGACCTAAGCTGGTGTCAGATGCTTAACTGACTGAAACACCCAGGTGCCCCTGTTATATCATATTGGGAGGAAATTTTCCAATAAATCAGAAATTAGAAGTTTTCTACCGTCTGGGACTGCTGGATTCAATACAGTGTGTTTTTTAAAGTTTTATAAAATGCTTAACAAAGGCGTTTGGGTGTTCCTCTTCTTTCTGAGTGTATATTTCAACCCTAGACCAACTCACTTGGGAAGAACCAGCCTCCTCCGTTGCTCCTATTTACCGTGGAGGAGTTGAGCCATCTCCTGGTCATTCCCAGAAGGTCCAGAGAGAGAGGCTGCAGCCCTCTGTGTCCCCTGTGAGGGTGACTGTTTGGCCTGCCCAGTGACAGCCATTTACTCATGGGCTGGAAGAACTCCCCTTGCAGCCGGTGAAGGTATCTGTGAGTTAGGTTGTAAAAAGGTACTGATTTTTAGAATGTCTCTCTCGATTTGGTAGGATCCTCTGAGAGCAAAGGTAAAGGGACTTTATAATTAATAACGTCTGTTGTTGTCCAGGGGACATGAATTATTTGCGAAGGGGCCCAGGAAACACTCCTAAAGGAACATCGCAAAGAGATGCCTGGAACGGGCAGAGCTTGTTCACAAAGCCCTGGAGACTCTGAGCAATTGTATGGACCACGGCACGAGTTTTTCCACCCTTCCTGGTTGCTACTGCTGGATCTACTTCTTGACACTCAGTATCTACAGGACAAAACAGTATTTTACAGGCCAGGAGACCAGGCAGAGGTAGTCTTTATAATCCTTGTAAAGAACCAATAGTTAAATAAGGAGCTGGTTGTTCAAGTTTTTTTCTAGGAGAGTTGGAGTTTCAGACTTAAGGAAACTGGCTGAAGAGCTGGGACTGGGTTTTGAAGGGAAAGTTTCTAGACCAGAATCCCAGAGATCCAAAGACCTTCTGGAGGTTCAGACACAGAGGGTTGGGGTGAAGAAGGTATAAGAAGGGCGACTGATGTTAGGTTTGGTTTTTAATTCTTATTACGGGGCGCCTGGGGGCTCAGTCAGTTGAACGTCCGACTTCGGCTCAGGTCATCATCTCACAGTTCATGAGCTCGAGCCCCACATCAGGATATGTGCTGACAGCTCAGAGCCTGGAGCCTGCTTCGGATTCTGTGTCTCCCTCCTCTGTCCCTACCCTGCTCATGCTCTGTCTCTTTCTGTCTCTCAAAAGTAAATAAAAATGTTTAAAAAAAAAGAATATGTTTTCATTACTTTCTTACACCATACACACACAAAAAAAACTCAAAATGGATAAAGGACTGAATGTGACACAGGAAACCATCAAAACCCTAGAGGAGAAAGTAGGAAACAACCTCTTGACCTCAGCTGCAGCGATATCTTACTCGACACATCACCAAAGGCAAGGGAATCAAAACCAAAAATGAACTATTGGGACCTCATCAAGATAAAAAGCTTCTGAACTGCAAAGGAAACAATCAATAAAGGTAAAAGGCATCCGATGTAATGGGAAAAGATAGTTGCAAATGATGTATCAGATAAAGGACTGGTATCCAAAATCTATAAGAAAGTCACCAAACTCCACACCCAAAAAACAAATAAGCCAGTGAAGAAATGGGAAGAAGACATGAATAGACACTTTTCCAAAGAAGACATCCAGATGGCCAACAGAAATATAAAATGATGCTCAACGTCAGTCATCATCAGGGAAATGCAAATCAAAACCACACTGAGATATCGCCTCATGCCTGTCAGAGTGGCTAAAATGAACAAATCAGGAGACTATAGATGCTGCTGAGGATGCGGAGAAAGGGGAACCCTCTTACACTGTTAATGGAAATGCAAACTTGTGCAGCTGCTCTGGAAAACGGTGTAGAGGTTACTCAAAAAAAAATTCAAAGTAGAACTACCCTATAACTCAGCAATATCACTGGTGAGAATTTACACAAGGGACACAGGAGTGCTAATGCATAGGAGCACATATACCCCTAAGTTTATTGAAGCACTTTTAACAATAGCCAAATCACACAAAGAGTAAATGTCCACCAACTGATGAATGGATAAAGAAGATGTGATTTATATATACAATGGAATACTGCTTGGCAATGAGAAAGAATAAAATCTGGCCATTTGTAGCTACGTGGATGGAACTGGAGAGTATTATACTAAGTGAAATAAGTCAGGCAGAGAAAGACAGATACCATGTTTTCACACATAGGTGGCTTTAGGGAAAATTAACAGAAGACCATGGGGGAAGAAAAGGTGGGGAAAAGTCACAGAGAGGGAGCGATGCAAACCATAAGAGACTCTTAAATACTGAGAACAAACTGAGGGTTGATGGGGGGGGAGCGGTGAGTGGAAAGTGGGTGATGGGCATTGAGGAAAGCAGTTGTTGGGAAGAGTACTGGGGGCTGAATGGAAACCAATTTGACAATAAATTATATTAAATAAATAAATGAATCAACGAATAAATAAATAAATAAATAAAAGGGGAATTGGTCTTCATAACTTTCTTACACCATAAACAAAAATAAACTCAAAATGGGTGAAAGACCTAAATGCAAGACAGGAAACCATCAAAACCCTAGAGGAGAATACAGGCAAAAACATCTTTGACGTCAGCCGTCAAAGCAATTTCTTGCTCGATACATCTCCAAAGGCAAGAGAAATAAAAGCGAAAATGAACAATTGGGACTTCATCAAAATAAAAAGCTTCTGCACTGCAAAGGTAACAATCAACAAAACTAAAAGGCAACTGACTCAATGGGAGAAGATATTTTTAAATGATATATCAGGTAAAGGGTTGATATCCAAAATCTCTAAAGAACTTAACAAACTCAACACCTGGAAAACAATTAATACAGTGAAGAAATGAACAGAAGACATGAACTGACACTTTTCCAAAGAAGACATCCAGATGGCCAACAGACATATGAAAAAATGCTCAACATCACTCATCATCAGGGAAATGGAAATTAAAACCACACTGAGATACCACCTCACACCTGTCAGAGTGGCTAAAATCAAGAACTCAGGAAACAACAGATGCTGGCTAGGATGTGGAGAAATGGGAACCCTCTTGAACTGTTGGTGGGAATGCAAACTGTTACAGCCGTTCTGGAAAACAGTGTGGAGGTTCCTCAGAAAATCAAAAATAGAACCACCCTACCACCCAGCAATAGGACTACTAGCAACTTATCCAAAGGATACAGGGGTGCTGATTTATAAGGGCACATGTACCCTTGTGTTTAGAGCAGTGCTTTCAACAATAGCCAAATTATGGAAAGAGCCTAAGCGTCCATCAACTGGTGACTGGATAAAGAAGATGTGGTATATATATACAATGGAATATTACATGGCAATGAGAAAGAATGAAATCTGGCCATGTGTAGCAACATGGATGGAACTGGAGGGTATTATGCTAAGTGAAATGAGTCAGTCACAGAAAGACAGATACCATATGTTTCCATGCATATGTGCATTTTGAGAGACTTAACAGAAAGCCATGGGAGCGGGGAAGAGGGGAAAAGAAGTAAGACACAAAGAGGGAGGGAGACAAAACATAAGTGACTCTCAAAGACTAAGACCAAACTGAGGGGTGAGGAGGGTTTGGGAGGGGGGAGAGTGGGTGGCAGGCACAGAGGAGGGCACTTGTTGGGATGAGCACTGGGTGTCATATGGATACCAATTTTACAATAAATTTTAAAAATAAGTAAATAAATGAATGAATAAATAAATAAACAATAAATAAATAGATGTTTATATATACAATGGAATCCTACTCATCAATGAGAAAGAATGAGACCCTGACATTTGTAACAATGCGGATGGAACTGGAGCGTATTATGCTAAGCAAAATAAGTCAGTCAGAGAAACACAGATAGTATATGTTTTCACTCATATGTGGAACTTCAGAAACTGAACAGAAGACCATGGGGAAAGGGAAGGGGAAAACATAGTTTCAAACAGAGAGGGAGGCAAACCATAAGAGACTCTTAAATACAGAGAACAAACTGATGGTGGGGGTGAGGGGAAAAAGTGAAAATGAGTGATGGGTATTGAGGAGGACACTTGGTAGGATGAGCACTGGGTGTTGTATGTAAGCGATGAACCACAGGAATCTACTCCCAAAACCAAGAGCACACTGTATACACTGAATTGTAGCCAACTTGACAATAAATTATATTTAAAAAAAGAATTGGTCTTCATTAAACCTGTATATATAATAAAAGATAGATAAGGTAGAAAAAAGGGAACATTTGTTTTCTATTTACTTCAACTGATTTGTACATGGCTACCTATTGAAAAAATGGAAATATCACATAATTCTATTTATATGATTACCCTCTACAGACTATTACAGACAACACTAAACTAATTCCTAATATTAAAGACAAAAGTAAATACTCTCACAAAGAATTGACTTTTACCACAGACAACTCCCCACAAAAATTTGAATCTGTAATTTTTCAACTAATATGTCCACTGGGGCTAAGATGGTTGTATGGGTTGGGGGAATTTTCATACACTGAGTGACTATAAGTTGGCTGAGCTTTTTTGTAAGCTATTTGAAAATATCTACAAAACTTTTAATGACCATAATAACGGATGTAGTAAGTTTCTAGAGAATCTAGAGAAATAACTACACAAATGTACAAAGATAATCATACAATACATAGGAAAAAAAAACCCAACAACCTGAAGACTGGCCGAATGTCCCTCTATAGATATGTCCTGTGGTAGAATTCCATATAGCCATGAAAAACAACCACATAGGTCTACATGTACTGACATAAAAGGATGAACATGCTAGATTTTGAGTGAAAATAAGTGGTATATAAAATTTTATCTGATATACATAAAGAAGGAAATCATAGAATTTAATTTTTCTTTACTTAGGCAATAAATGACATAGGAAGAGGCTTGAGACTTTGTAGAAACTATTTTAGTTTCCCAGTAATTTCTCAGCTACTCCAAATAAATACTTGGCATCCAGATCATTTCAAACACCTTCTATTCTACTCTGTCTGGTGGAGAAGAGCAATTATTTTCACTTCTCAGGCAAAATGGTCCTTGTCTTTGGGCTTTAATAAGGAAACCCAGAAGAGTAAT
>PITB01033169.1:0-14251 GCA_004024585.1 Paradoxurus hermaphroditus | reverse complement strand
CTAGAGTTTGTTTGGGTGTGGTATCTCAGTCTCGTGTTACATAACAGGCACATGAGGTCAATAAAACTCAAGGGGCAGTATTTTCGTTTATTTTAGGTACTACAACACCCATTCTTCGAGTAGTTCTTAATTATTTGTGCTGATCTCGTAGTTCATATTCCCTAAAAGTGAGTAGAAAGGTATAGAATCTAGGATGTGATAATGACAATTATTGACAATTTTCAATAAACTGTACTCTATACTCAGGACTATATAAATAAACATTCACAATATGAAGGGCTGATGATAGAAATGTTATCTATCATCATAGATCTTAGTGGAGTGGCCAAATAAATCATGGAGAGAAGGCCTTGGGATTTTATCCTACTGGCATTAGAGATAGTGCCCTAAAGCACAGAGATCTCATATCTCAGGTTATGTTCCAGGGCTAAGACTTGCCAGAAGCCTACTGCCATCGAAAGGCTACTGCAGTAGATCAGAAAGATGAAGGAAGTTGTCCAAAGGAGCAACAAGGAGGGGAGGGAAGAAAAGAGTCTGAGAGCTCACTGGGAAAGAGGATTGTCAGAATTCAGTGCTCAATTGGATGTTGGGGGGATGGAAGGATGGGAGGCGGGGAGAAGGTTTGAGAGAATGGGGTGTGTGTCTAGCAGCCTTTCCACCAATAAGACGACACCGTAACCTCGTGTAATTAGTGAGCAATAGATACAAAGAATCACATAGATGACTTAGAAAGAGCTAATAAACATTTTAAATGTTCAAACTCAAATTTATGAGACACAACTTTAGGGTTTGTGAGTGTCCTGTGACTTAGACTAAGCCAGAACACATCTTCCAGGAAGCTGCATATCCTGAAGTTGTTCTAGGGTGCTCGCTCCTCTCTTGGGTTGGTACGCCAGAACGAGTCAAACCTGCAGCCATGGCCCTCCCACTGCAGGGACAAAGCTCTGGCACGGCAGCGAGAATGAAGCGACATACCGAGAGAGTGGGAGAATGGAGGTAGTGAGAGCGGCCAGGAGACAGAATGAAAGAACACAAGAGAATCAACAGAGCTAAAGGGGCTCTCTTCTGGAGCTCAGTTCTACTTGAGGTTCCTCTCACTTGAAGCAAAGGAGTCTTAACTAAATAAAATGTCATGACGGCTTCCAGCATGAGCAACCAGGTAGACAATGGGGTCATGCATCTAGAGAAGCAATTGGGGGGGCGGAAAAAAAGGACTGGAAAGGAAAAGAAAGTACGAAATGAGACTGTATGGATATATCCAAGCAGCTACATACACCTGCACTTATACATAAGTGTATGGACTTGGCTTTCTTATTGTTCATCTGTCATATAGTCTTTGAGTTTTGGAAGTTAAATGAACAAGACTACCCGGTGTAACACAATAGTTCTCTCCTCAAAGGTTAGAGACCCGGGTCCCTTGGGTCGAGGCCGCTTGTATCATGTGCTCTTCTTGTACCCTCCATGGGAACACAGAGGGGAAGGGAGCGGCAGGAGAAAGGGCACAGGGGGTGGGCCTGGGGCTTTAAGGGAGGGGATGGTAAGGTAAGAAGGAAGGAGGAGAGGAGGAAAGAGAGCATAGCCTCTCTTCTCTCCCTCAAGGAAGAAACTTGTGGACTTGAAGCCATAGAGGCTCCACGGAAGTTTTGGCTTCTGGCACCATGATCGAAATCTCTAGATAAAAAATGGCACATTTTGGGACTTGCTGCAGATCTGGCTGTCCTCCACATTAGGTCCCTCTGCCAGCACCATCTTTAGCCAGTGCCAGATCTAAACAAAAGGATCCCACAGAATTCACTGGCTCAGAGATTCTTGAAAATTCCTCAAGGTACCTACAGTGGAATTTCAATCAAAATCAGCTTATCCTTCTTTTTCCCTCGCTGTCTGAGCACCTGCCAGCCATCTATCAACCCTACAGCAATGGAGGATGCAGGTCAAGGGTACAAGAGTACAGCTTTCTTCTAAGTACACTTTATTTCTTAGAGCAGTTTAGGTTCACAGCAACACTGAGAGGAAGGGACTGAGATTTCCCATACACCCCTTACCTGCCCCACACATGTAGAGCATCCTCCTCATCAACATCCCCCACCAGCATGGGACATTTGTCACACTCGATGAGCCTGCAACGGACGCATGATTCTCTTTCAGAGTCCATAGTTTACATTGGGGTCAGTCTTGATGTCATATATTCCGTGGGTTTGGAAAAATGTATGATGACATGGATATCCACCATGTTGACGTCATACAGGGTAGTTTCACTGCCCTAAACATCCTCTCTGGGCTCTACCTATTCATCCCTCCTTCCTCAGTAACCCCTGCTAACCACTGTTCCTTTCACTGTTTTCAGTCTTGCCTTTTCCAGAAGGTCATAGAGTTGGAATCATACAGTATGTGGCGTTTTCAGACTGAATTCCCTCACTTACTAATACGAATTTAAGTTTCCACCATGTCTTTTCATGGTAAGTGCAGCTTTCTCATTTCTTTGTTTCTTTAAAAAAAAATTTTTTTTAATGTTTATTTACTTTGAAAGAGAGAGACAGAGTGTGAGCAGGGGAGGGGCAGAGAGAGATGGAAACACAGAATCTGAAGCAGGCTCCAGGCTCTGAGCTGTCAGCACAGAGCCCAGTGTGGGGCTTGAATTCGTGAACTGCGAGATCATGATCTGAGCCGAAGTCTGAGGCTTAATTCACTGAGCCACCCAGGCGCCTCATCATTTCTTTGTTTAAAAAAATAAAAATAAAAAACACTGATTGACTCTGCCATCCCACAACTCTGCTGGGATTAGAATTTGCGAGTCTGAGCACCTCAGACTACTGCTCTTGGCTCCAAGGTCCGAGCAGGCCAATTGACATGGGTTTTGGTGACGTGGACCAAAGAACACCACAGACTGGTGAGTGTCCAGCTCTATGACATGCTTCTCCCACACCACCAAACAACTCTCAGATACCAGCTGGGTGTCCTACAGTTTAACTTAACTTTGACACTGTCCACAATGTCATATCCCACAGGTCAAGGATTCTGTCCTACAACACTGTCTCCTCCCCAACCTCAGATGCCAATGCCAAGTCCAGATTGTCACCTGTGCTTCTGACCAAATGGCTCAAAATTGAGAGAGTCCCATGACCCCCTCCCCTGGTTTGGTTTTCCTCACTAGATCACTGGTTTATTATAAAAGGATACAACTCAGAAATGGCTAGATGGAAGAGAGGGCAAAGTACATGGAAAAGGGTATGGAGTTTCTACACGCCACTCTCCCCAAACCTCCCTGTGTTCACCAACCTGGAAGCTATCTGAGTCTCATCCTTTTGGGGTTTTTGGAGGCGTCATTACATAGGCATGAATGATTAAATCATTGGCCGCTGGTGACTGAAAGTCTTGGACCCTCTTCCTTTCCCAGAAAATCTGGTGGGTAGAACTGCAAATTCCAAAGCTTTCATGTCTGGTTGGCTCCTCCTCCCCTCAGCTTTCCAAAAGTTACCACATTAACATAACAAAGACATTTGTAGCTGTTCTTGTCACTTAGAAAATTCCAATGGTTTGGGGAACACTGTGCCAGGGGACAAAAGCCAAATATGTGTTTCCTGTCTTCTATTATAAATTATACCATTACAAATTTCGTCTAGGGAAACATGCTTCGGCCAGTTTATTGTGCGGATGGTGTATTGCAGGGTGGCTGTAGGATTCTGGGTGCTGGAGGCTCAATCCTCGCTCCTCTACTTCTAGCTCCCTGAATATGGATAAGGTACTTTCCACTCCAGAACTCACATCTGCAAAATGGGCATAATAATTGTGGTCTCAAAGGATCATTAGGATGAAGACACTCTGAAAAACAATTAGACACAGAGCAAACGCTCTGTAAATACTAGCCATTGTTCTTCTTCTCCTCCTCCTCCTCCTCCTTCTTCTAAGGAACTTCATGCTAGGCAAATGTTTGAGATCATATCTCCATCACACAGATGGGAACGAGTAAACCGTCATTGATTTAACAAATGTTTACTGAGTACATGTTTTGTGACGGGCACTCCGCTAGGAGTGGAGAGGGACCTACCCAAATGCCCAAATCCATCAAAAGGAGCTACTTTTTATGCCCAACCCTGTTGGCTCAAAGTGAAAGCACACATAATATAAGAAAAACAAAATTAAGAAACAGAATATAGCTAAGACGGGGCGAGGGAGAGGTGAGCACAGAGACCCATGAAGTTCTCTGTACCTGGTAGAAGCAAGTCACAATGTGGCTGTAACATTTTCCTATAGCCAAGTCCAAGAGGTGTGTGTCTATAATTGACCACAAATCAATTGCTCGTGGGAAGCATGAGAGATGAGGAATGGAGGCCACTGCAGGAGGCTTGATCACACACAGCCTTGGCAAGGCTTAAGATCTGATCTTCTTGTCTTTGGGCCTCTGGCCTTTCAAAAACTTTAAAATATTTTATTTTTTTAATGTTTAAGTATTTATTATGAGAGAGACAGAGAGAATGAGAAGAATGCAAGTGGGGGAAGGGTAGAGAGAGGAGGAGACAGAGAATCCCAAGCAGGCTCCACACTGTCAGATATGGGACTTGAACTCATAAACTGTGGATCATGACCTGAGCCAAAATCAAGAGTCAGATGCTTAACTGACTAAGCCACCCAGGAGACCCTTTAAAATAATTTAGAAGGTGAGCATACATACAATGAGTACATTTATAATAGATAGATACAGTTTTAGAAGTCACAATGAAATGAATGTCTATTTTGAATTCATTGACTAAAGAAACAACTTCAATTCTGGAAACATGAAACCATTTGGGCCATACATCTCAAAGAATACTAATGTATATGATGTTTACAAACCAATTGGACTGGGTTTGTGGCAAACATAAGGAAATGTACTGAGTAAAGAGACACTGGTTAGCATTTTAATCGTGATGTTTTTAAAACACTACCTTGTGTCATAATTCTTCTGTGGGTGTATACACTGAGGGACAGTAATTCCCACTGCGCTGAGGATTGCGAAAATGGATCCATGTCCTGATTATTGCCAAATCTTATGGAAATTCACTCAGTCAATGAAGCAGCCATGTGCCGGGAAGTGTTAGAAGCTCCATTTCAAGTTTTTCTTCTCATCTGCGTGGTCACCAGAGCCAGAAACCTGGGAGACCATCTCTATGACTCTCCACCCATCATTAACACAGGTTTCAAATTCTGTCTATTTTTGCTCTTAATATATTTCTAATCTCTCCCCTTGTTTTCATCACCTCTCCTGCTAAGGAAGATGGCTTCTCTCAGCTATTAGAATAGCATTCTAGCTGCACTACTTTTCTCCCTGGCAGATCCTTCTCGAATTTGCCCCTCCACACCATTATGGAGCAAAAGCTATGAAACAAAGGCAAAGGAACCATATTTTGCAAACAGCTGCTGCTCCATAAAAATAGAAAGATAAACTGCTACTATGCTCGAAACCGGAGGCACCAGGTCTCACATGAAGATTCAAAGAAGGGGAGGGACATCACAGTAGTATTTTAAGTAATTACCATATACTGTGCTTATTAACAGTCTTATTTAACCGTCATGAATTGCCCAGTCTTTGGGGAGTGTACTGTTATTGTCTCCACTGAACAGACAAAGAAACCAGGAATGAGAGGGGTTAGTACTCGCTGGGCAGTAGTGGTGGAGGGAAGATCTGAAATGAGGTCCACCGTGGTGCCAATGCCAAAGCCTGTTGATCATATGACATAGATGATGCTGCCACCTGAGCTAGCACCATTGCCCCTCACTGTTGCTGTTGACACTTGACTCCAGATCACTTTCCCTCATTTGTCAATGATTTGAGCTCCTCACTCATGATCACACTCTTCAAAATCATTAATACTTAGTCATTTCAATATGCATGGAAACGACACTGCCCATGCATGGGACTCTTGGGTCTTGAATGAAGGTCCTCTCGGATCATCCAAGGATTTAGTCCTCCACCAACCTCATCATCCATTCATGCTCCCAGTTGTAACTGAGATCTTGCTTGTCACAATAACTGTAACCCCTTCCATAATCTAAACATCAGGTATCCAGCCTCCTTTTTCATCTCCACCTTCAATCTTTCTAGCTCATTCCTTCTAGTACCCAGACTCTAATAATCCTTCAACCCAATGGGCCTCCAATCTGTCTTTTCAATCCACCATCTTTTCACTGCCCTTAACCAACTCCATACTCTCTCTTGCTCCCTTAACTTAGCATAAATTCCACAGCTACTCATTAAAATCACCCCTTCCATAAGCCCTTGCTCTTCTCCTTGTCTTACTTACCTGGCGAAGTCATGACCCTGGTTGTAGCCAATCCTCTACGTACTGTGTGCCTACACCTGTACAACTCAACACAGAGGCAGAAAGACACACAAGCCGGTTGACTGGTTCCTGCAAATTCCTGACCATGCCGACCTTTGACGATGCCTGGCAGTCATATTTTATGTCTCCAGGCCATTTACCTTCTGACTCCTTCCTACACAACTTTTCCCCTCCCCCAGTACCTCAGGTGCGGACCTGGTTTCCTTCTTCCCTAAGAAAATCAGAGAAGAATTTCCATAGACTCACCCCCTAAATAAAGCATCTGCACCAAGTTATTCTGTCTTCTTCCCCTTTCATGGACAACTACATCCATCCTTCTAACACCAGACCTTCTGCCTTCGCACCAGACCTCATCCCCTCTATGCAAAGACCCTCTATGGGTCCACTACACAAAGATCCATCTGAATGATTCCCCTTATTTTCCTCCATAGTACCAGCCTTCTCCTTTCTCTGCTGACTCACTGTCTTTGGAACATGAGTATACAGTACTTTCTCCCATTAAAACAAACACACAGGGGCTCAGTTGGTTAAGTGGCTCACGTCATGATCTCACCGTTTGTGAGTTTGAGCCCTGTGTCGGGCTGTGCAGTGACAGCTGAGAGCCTGGAGTCTGTTTCAGATTCTCTGTCTCCCCACCCTCCTCTCTCTGCCCTTCCCCTGTTCATGCTCTCTCTCAAAACTGAATAAGCATTAAAAAAATTAAAAAATAAAATGAAACTTGGCAGGGAAGCAGTGCAGACATACATTCCATGATCATGTTGAAATATTTTCCCCACAGTGCTCTCTAAAACCTTCGCCTTCAATCAGGGTTGTGCCCTAACACTTCACTGGAAGGCTTTCATCAGGGTCACCAATACAGCAGCCAAGTCTTGGTCCTCAACCTACCTGACCCACCAGCAGCATCAGGTATCAATGGCCACACTTTCCCTTTGGAAGATTTTTCTTGACTTTCTTTCCAAGGTATGGATCTCATTTCCTGCCTCCCCCACCACTCGCTCCTTCTCAGTCTCCTTTCTGACTCTTCCTCTTCTCCCAGCCCCTTCATGTTGGGGAGTTCCAGGGCTCGGTCCTTCATCCTCCTCTGTGTCTACCTTCACTACCTCAGTGAGCTCATCCTGGGTCACATAAAAATACAACCGGCAAAGCTAGTTCTATTTACAGCCCACACCTCTAGCCTAAATGCACTGAACTGCCTGTTCAAACTCTCCACTTGGATAGGTCTCGGGCATTTCAGACTCCGCATATCTAAGAGTGAATTTCTGATCTTTCCTTCAGATCTGCTCTAACCCCCATCTGCCCAATCTCAGTTGATGGCAATTCCCTCCTGTCCAGTTGCTCAGGGCAGAAATCCTGGCATCACTCTGGAGTCCTCTCTTTCCCCTACTGGTCCACAACCAGAGAATATTACTGACCCTCAAAATATATCCAGGTTCCTATCACACCTGCTTATCTCCCTTGCCACCACCCTGGTCTGAAACATATCCTAAGTGAGTCACTTAGGCAGTAGCCTTGTAATGGTCTCTCTGTGTCCATCGCTGTCCTCTACAGTCTATTCTCAACATAGCAGGGCAGCCAGAGTGATTCTTTTATAAAGAAACATCACAATTTCCCTCTGCTAAAAATCTTCCAGTAGCCTTGCATTCTCCTCAGAGTCAACCCAAAGTCCTATAGTCCACATAGGGCCACAGAGTCCTATAGAAGTGGTCCTACTGTTGCAGCTGGAGCCTTATGTCTGTCCCTCTTTCCCTTACCTCTCCTTGCCTCAGCCACTTTAGCCTCTCCGCTGTTGCCTGGCCACACAAGGCATATTCTCACCTCAGGTCTTCCTTTATTTTCCCCTCTGCCTGCAATGCTCTTCTCCCCCTCAATATCCACTCTGTTTTGTCCCTCAGGTCCTGAAGTCTCTGATCAGAGGTCCTCTGCTCAATGAGGTTCATACCTGACCACCCATCTCCTCCTGGAACCTTCATCAATCCGCACCACTTACTCTTCTCTAGAGTACTTAGCACCTCCCACCATACTACAGACTGTACTCACTGATTGTTTTTATTGGCACTGTCCATTTCACCTCCTCTAGAGAGGCAGAGATTCTTGTTTGTTTTGAAACCTATAACCATCTCTGGCCCTCACGGCATACACAGTATACATGATTTGTTGAATGAAAACTACACCCAGAACTGCCCTGTCCCAGGTTCCAAAGCTCCATTATGCTGGGAATTCTATTATACCCAACCACAGACATGATGGCATCATGAAGGACAGCATCAGTCAAAATACTGAACTTGAGGAAGGAAGAATGATTTCAGTTACTTTTAGTTTTTTCATGTGTCGGAGTATCTTTTAATTTTTTTTCCTTGTCACAGAATTCGTAGCAGTTACAATGACTTCTTTTCAGAAAAGCTGCTACAAACGATCATCTCCAGGACCGCCATCTCTTCTAGACTTTTCTGTAAATAGACACCTGACCAAAGAGCAAACGAAGGTGGAAACACACACACACGTATACCCAAAGCCAAACAAGAGTGGCGACCTCTATGGAATCATTGACTTTGGCAGCCAAGGTCTGCAGCTCTGTAGCACAGGCCAGCGAGGGGAGGGAGGGAAGGTTAGAAGGCAGGTGGAAAACCCAGGCTGCCTTATCTCCTGCGACCATCAAGAGCACAGAGATAGCATGTCTTTTATAGTGATTGTAATTGTGTCCTGCTTGGTCTCATTACCACACTAGCAAGTTCTTCTTCCAAAAGACTGTAACTCCTAGCCTACGGTTCTTAGAAAGTGGGTCGTGTTAAGCCACTTATTGCTGCTCTGATGCCAGTTCACAGTCACATACTATGTCCTTCAGTGGCTATTAGCCTCAGACAGAGCCCAGCTAATGGACTAAGATTGTCACACCTTTCAAATGCTTGCACAGGTATAACCCATCCAGCCCAAGATCCGAATCAGCAGCCAACTAGTACCACGAAGCAGACAGGGCTGTCCCGGCAAGATGCTGGCACAAAATGGTTGCTAGAAAAACAGGCAGTGTTTCCTTAGATCTTTAATTTTAAAAACTGTCAACCTACCGCATTTATTAAGAAATGCAACAGCACAACTCTGTCAGCCCTCCGATGCACCGTGCAAGTCTGGAAATGTAACTCAGCCCTATGGAGGTAGCATCTCTGTTTTGCTCATAGGGAGGCATTTGAGCACATTCTCTAGGTTAAATGGCTACGATCGCTTAGAAATGCACTATATTTGACAAAGTCTGTGGCTTTTAGACGCATGCTCTGATCTACAGAGATGCACCAGAATCTGACCTTGAGAATAATCAATTTTTTTTAAATTTCTTTAATGGTGAGAGTTGCATTTAAGACCGTATGCTGGGGGTCCCTGCCTGGTATGGAAGCATGCTCAAAGACCCCCTCATCCCAGTGTATGCAACCTACGCCTCTGGGTGATTTATCATCCCAATGCAGTATACACAATTCCAGGATGCATGTTAAAACACAAACTGCTGAGGCATTCACACACTCTGTCAGTAAAAACGCTCCCCGAAGCAAGACATCAAGAAGCATTGTGAATAGGCACAGACCTGTGATTATTTAACCTCGGCACACATATCACCCTGGCTTGATGGTTTTGAGTCACAACCTCTCTCATATTTCTGGACTTGAAAGGGATGGTTTAAAGTCTGCAGAGGTCTTTACGTTGTAACCTGCTCTAATCAAAACGAGCCTTAAGTTTGCTTCCCTCACCTGGGTTATGAGTTTTCACACAGCAGCAAAGCCTCGGCTGCCGGCTCTTGGGTCCCACCGCCTACCAGCGCCACGCACCTGCCGGGCGCCTGGGCTGAGCAGCCAGGGGCTGTGCCGCTGGACCTGGCTCAGCTGCCAGAGGCACGGGTTTCCCATCATGGGCCTGGGTGCGCAGCTCAGAGGAAACTTGGTTCCATTGATACTTACCCAGATGCACAAAGAAATGCAAAGAATTTGAGAAAGGGAGAGAGAGCCTTCGAGTGAGGGAGGGATAATCTGGTGGAAACAAAGGTAGGGACTCAACATCCTGCCCTCTGTTTGGAATCCACAGTTGTCGTGGGTACAGCTTGGGAACTGGGAGACGGGACAACAAATCCAAGCTGTGTCACTTCGGCAAGTCTCTTCTTTCCCCAATTCTCCGCTCCTGAACTGGCACAGAAAGGGTGTGAGGACTTAATAAACAATACCAAGTCTTCAGCATGGTTTGCTCCATGGACTGGAGGTCTAAAATTACTAATACCAACTGTAACATGCTTATTTATTTTGAGAGAAAGAGAGAGAGCACGAGTGAGGGAAGGGCAGAATCCAAAGCAGGCTCCAGGTTCTGAGATGTCAGCACAGAGCCTGACACCAGGCTCAAACCCACAAGCCCTGAGATCATGACCTGAGCCGAAGTCCGACGCTTAACCAGCTGATTCCCCCAGGCACCCCAAGAGTAACATGTTCTGATTATAGCTTCCATAGAACGTTTTCTGGAACATGGCTCTCCCCAGGCTGTGGCAAAGAAGGATCTAATTTGAGTTGATGAGAGGTTAGTCTGTTTTTTATTTGACTTCAGTATTCCCTTCATAATGTTAAATGTCGTCGATTGTATTTTGTCAGCTAGGTAAGAATCCCGATGAAGTATGCAGTAGCTAGAGAAAGTATCTGGTGTGTGCGTTGTGGTGAAATACTGAAAAGTTTAGCCAAAGAATTCTTTTCCAATGTGTTTGTTGTGTGCGGGGAGAGTAATTCGTATTCATTTTATTTTGAAAAATTTAAGTGCTGCCTGGAAATGGTGTAAACAATGGGGCTTAAGAAAAGACAAATGATAAAACGTTCTCTGTGTATGGGGGGGTTGAACCCATCAGTTTTATCTTTTACAATGTTCATTTATTTTTGAGAGAAGAGAGACAGCGCATGTGCGAGTGGGGGAGGGGCAAAGAGAGGAGGAGAGAGAAAATCCCAGGCAGGCTCCACGTTCAGCACAGAGCCCGATGTGGCGCTCAGCCCCACGAACCGTGACACCATGACCTGAGCTAAAACCAAGAGTTGAACGCTTATCTAACTCAGCCACCAGGCGCCCCACAATTGATTTTAAATATATGCAATATCTGATAACAAAATTTCATTCTGTGATGGTCGTTGATGGAGGAACAAAACTGGAAATCTTCCGCAGCAAATGTTATTTTGGGTATATGTCTGATACTTAAAGAACTCAGAAGCCCATTAAAATAGTTTCAACGTTAAGTAAAGAAAAAACAAAAAAACTTGTTTTGACCTGCAGCATGTATGAATTAGAAATTTTCGCTAAGAGAAATAGTCTATGCAAACACCATACTATTCTGCAGTGTCTAATCTCCCAGGAAAACATGGGCCATTTTGGAATCTTTAACATTTTTTCCTTCTCAGGAACAGGTGTAGACGTGCCTTACGCTATGAATCTCCCCTGCCAGATGCCAAGATGAGAGATGGACGTTGAGAAAATAAAGCTTCACTTGACATTGCCCGTGGGTACTTAGGACTTTCTAAGGGAGTTGTTAGCGGTTGTGTGATTAGTCACAATTCCGGCTGAAAATGCACTCTCTGAAAGAAGTTTTAAAAATCCTCTTTGGATAAATATTTCTGAGAGGAGATTACATTTTACTCTCTCTTTAAAAGGACTATTTTCATGTTCTTTTTGTTTAGGAAAAAGACACCCTATTTTTGGGCTTAGATGTAAAGGAGCTTTGCCATCCATTCACGCACAGAAATATACTAACGCCTCACGTTGGCGAGGATTTCCAAAGTTGTGGCCACCAAGCACTTTCATGTACATTTTCTGATTCGAGCCTGTGCCGATCTGGCGGGGACCCAGGACAGAGGTCCGGAAGCTGATTTCAGAGACAGAGGATTGTGGATCTGGGGGTGCTCCCCAGGGTCCCCCCAAATCATGGAGCTAAACAGGAACACGGCCGGGATGCTCTTCTGCTACAGACTGCTAAATAAGCATGCTTAGTTATTATCTCAGATATTCAAATTTTTGAAAAAGTTGGGTGGGAGGAAATGTGCCTTTCATACTTCCACAGCTACACCAAACATCTCTGGTGGCAGAAATCTGGACAGAGCAAGAGTGTATTATGTCACCTGGTTAGACCCGAGGCAAGGTCCAGAAAAGTAAGGCCGGGCAGGGTTTTATTCTGAGACAGAAGGAGCATCGCCTTTCAGCTAGATCCCAGGCAGCCGGCTGCCCGCGATCAAGCTCTACGATACGAACACTTCCACAGAGTCTTTTATTTATTTTTTTTTATTAAAAACTTTTTAACGTTTATTTATTTTTGAGAGAGAGAGAGAGAAAGAGAGCAAGCTGGGAGAGGCAGACAGAGAGGGAGACACAGAATCCAAAGCAGGTGCCAGGCTCTGAGCTGTCAGCGCAGAGCCCGACTTGGGGCTTGAACCACAAACTGTGAGATCAGGACTTGAGCTGAAGTCGGGCACGTAACTGACTGAGCCACCCAGGGGCTCCCCAACTGTGTTCTTTAAAGCAGATTTACAAAATTTTGGTTTTGTCCAACAAGCACCAGAAGATACGGAGTTACAACTATAAGAAGTCTGAGGCGGTGACAAGTCCTGGCGGTGAGGGGACTCCTACTCTTAGTTACGACAGGACACTCTCAGGGGAGTAAAAACCCCCGAGCACAAACATCAGACCTTCTCTGTTTGTGCCAATGCCATTTCCCTTACACTTTTAAGATAAAAGACAACCGAAGATAAAAAGATACAGATCCAGAAATACATCTCAAAAGCCTGCTCATACATATTAAAAGTACTGCACAAACATGAACATGATAATGTATTTGAATAGAAAAAAAATTTACTTTGGGTTCACAGACAAAAATGTCCTGCCTCCTGGAGGTCCTGCTTCCATTCAATCCACGGGCCGATGAGTGAGGAGCTCAAAGCGACAGAAGATGCACGTTCACCCGTGCTGGGCTGCAACCGCCAGGCTTTTACAGAACTGATACGTCTACGGGAGTTTTAATAATTTATCTCCTTAAGTAGAGAACCTTCCCCTTCTTTCTGAGCTGAGCTGAGATGCCCTGAACATGATACCAGGAAAGACAGGTTTGCTTTAATTCTGGGTCTTTCGTTGACCAGCTGTGTTAGATTAGGAGAGCTCCTTAACCTCTCTGAGCTGCGGACACCTCAGCCTTTCCTGCTTGAGCTGAAATTCTCCAATTCCCCTGCTGAGGGCGTTCAAAAAGCAAACAAATCTCCATGCTCCCAAATGGTAGACTGTCTCCTTCCAAATGATCGTGAATTAAAGTTGTAAATAGTGATTCTAAATTAGTTAAGTGTGTGTGACTCAATGAGATTTTTGCCTGGTTAAGATGTGTGCACACAGGTGCACACCCACAACCCAGTGTCCTGGATGCTTTGGTCTCTGCGTACACACACTTGCTCTTGCCTTCATACCTGTGTCTACATTGTTTTCCTCCCACTAGAGACTCCACACCACCCTTCTACCTTCTGCCTCAATCTCCGCTCTCCGCCGGCTCCTGCCCACACAGCTTCCCACGCTACTGCCATGAGACACAGGCTAATTAACACTTTCAGTAACCTGTCACTTATTTATTAGTTAGTGTCTGTTAATAGTTTACTGTTTTCTCATCTTCACTTATTTTTTTAAAAAATTTTTTATGTTTATTTATTTTTTAGAGAGAGAGAGAGAGGGAGAGAGACAGAATGAGCACTGGCGGGTCAGAGAGAGAGAGAGAGAGAAGGAGACACAGAATCTGAAGCAGGTTCCGAGCTGTCAGCACAGAGTCCAACGCGGGGCTCGAACTCCCGAACCGTGAGATCATGACCTGAGCCAAATTTGGAGGCTTAACCGACTGAGCCCCCCAGGCGCCCCTCATCTTCACTTTAGTTTCCAGCGGTCCCAATTAGACTGCATTCGCT
>PITB01033168.1:0-14369 GCA_004024585.1 Paradoxurus hermaphroditus | reverse complement strand
AAATTAAATTATAAATGTACCCTAAGAAGGAACTGGTTTTTATTTTGCTAGATTGATAGATTAAATATTTGTAAATTAAACTTAAAATCTCAGTAAATGGATTTCTCTTAAAATGTTAAAATCTGGAAAGAACATCACTCATAGCCTAAGAAAAACAAAAGCAGAATAATCTATAAAATTATAGCTTTTCTGGGGTCCAATAAAGAGCTGAGGTTGTAGGGCAACCAGCTAGCCTGAAATCTAAGAAAAACTAGGCACCTCCAAGGGGAAATATAGTATGATTACTAGCTAATGTGAAGCAGAGTATGGAAGGAAGACAGATTTTCCATAAAAGCAGGTAAGAAAATTCTGGTTAAATTTTGTAAAGAATTTCTTTGTTTTTTCATTTTTATTTATTTTTGAGAGAGAGAGAGAAAGAGAGTGAGTGTGGGAGAAGCAGAGAGAGAGGGAGACACAGAATCTGAAGCAGGCTCCAGGCTCTGAGCCATCAGTATGGAGCCCGACGCGGGGCCCGAACCCATGAGTGAGATTATGACCTGAGCTGAAGTCGGATACTTAACCAACGGAACCACCCAGGCGCCCCTGTAAAGAATTTCCGGAGTCAAGCCTGAGCGGTCAGGAAAGTACAGAAATCCTGGGGTCACAGATAAATGGAAGATTCACACTCATTCACAGGCTCTTCTCCACAGACCAGAGGAGGTACCCCCAAGAGAGACTGGGGCAGGGTAGAAGATAGGATAAAGACCAGAAAGAAGATAAGAACGATAGCTGACTTCTCATCAGAAACTATGAAAGCCAAAGGGATGAGGGAGCACCTTTAAAGTATGAAAAGGAAATACTATAAACCCAAATTTCTATACTGAGTGAAAAAGGCTTTCAAACATGAAGAGAAATTAAGACTTTTCCAGACACACAAAGATCAAAAGTATTCATTACCAGTAGACATGAACTATAAGAAGTCTTAAAGGCAATTTCTTTAGGCAGAAGATGTATGATACGAGACAAAAACTTGGATTTACACATAAAATAATGAAAGGCACTAGAAATGGTAAAAATAAATGGACTATGGAAGTTGGTACACTTAACACCATTTGGGGAGCACACATCTAATCCAATTTGATTTTGCTAGCTACTTTATCTTGCACAAACTACCCTGAAGAAAATCTAGCATTCTAAAGCATAACAAGAAGGGTTATTTATGTGCTATTTGTGGGGAAAAGCAACTTGTTAAGGAAGAATAAGATTGGAATTAAGTTTATGAAAGGACACATTTTTTTTTTAAGTTTATTTTGAGAAAGACTGAGACATTGCAAGTGAGGGAAGGGCAGAGAGAGCGGGGGTGGGGAGAATCCCAAGCAGGCTGCCAGCGCGGAGCCTGACATGGGGCTTAAAATCACGAAACTGTGAGCTCATGACCTGAGCCGAAATCATGAGTAGGATGCTTAACAAACTGAGCCACCCAGGGATCCCGAAAGGGCAAAAAATTTTAACTCAACTGTGGTCAAGTGTAAAAAAGAATAAGTAGTAAAGATAAGAAAAATCCAAGAAAGTAAGATGAGCATTGAAAATATACAGTTTTTATAAAAGACTAAGGAAATACTACCTTTGAAAATTTAATAAAAAAGAAAAGTGCACCAGAATAATGTTTAACCCACAAGCCACCCTCAAAAACACCAAAAAACTTGTATTAACTTAGTAGATCTCTTTGGACTGTATCGGACAATTCTGCAGAAAGAACGCAATAAGGACATAGATGAATTGTCTAATGATTTTTATTAATAGAACAAAAATTAATTGTATGGCCTTTGCTATGTGTTAATTTCTATTCTCAATACTTTACAAATATTAAATAACGTAATCCTCATAAGAACTCTATGAGGTAGACACTATTATCATTCACCTCTTACACATGTGCTCAAGGTCATATGTAACATAAAGATTTGGAAGTAGACCTATTTTTCTCTGAAGTCTTTGCTTTTACCCTCTATGCCATGCTGCCTCCGAACACCATAATTGGACAAAACCCTACATACCTGATAAAAAGAATTTCATATGTTTGTAGAACATTTAGAAACATTTATACCTGGCTACAAAGAAAAACTTGAGCAAATTTAAAGAGTAAAAATGTAATAGATGATGTGATCTGATCCTAATTCACTAAATAAGAAAAAAAAACATTTTAAAATGACCAAAAAAATGGACTACTTGAAAATTAAGAAATACTTGGAAAATAATTTGGCTCGAAGAAGAAATCAAAAGAGAAATCACTAATCATCTTTAAAGCTACAAAAGGGGCACCTGGTTGGCTCAGTCGGTTGAGTGTCCGACTTTGGCTCAGGCCATGATCTCACGGTCTGTGAGTTCGAGCCCCGCGTCGGGCTCTGTGCTGACAGCTCAGAGCCTGGAGCCTGCTTCGGATTCTGTGTCTCCCTCTCTCTCTGCCCCTCTCCCACTCATGCTCTGTCTCTCTCTTTCTCAAAAAATAAATAGACATTAAAAAAAAATTAAAAAAAAAAAGCTACAAAAAAAAAAAAGAGAGAGAGAGAGAACTTTAGAAGATACTCTAAGACACTACAAAGATTGTATCAAAAATGTTATAGTCAAATCTGTCCTTGTGAGATAATGAAGATGAGAGATAAACTAAAACCACATTCTAAGAAATTAGCAAAAAAGAGGCTTCTGGATGGCTTCTGGATGGCTTAGTTGGTTGAGCTTGATTTCAGCTTAGGTCATGATCCCAGGGTCACGTGATCGAGACTCCGGTCAGGCTCTGTGCTGACAGTGTGGAGCCTGCTTGGGATTCTCTCTCTCTCCTTCTGCCTCTCTTCCCCACTCTTGCTCTTTCTCTCTAAAATAAAAATTAAACGATAGAAAAAAAGAAATTAGCAAAAATAAAAGAAAAAACACAATAGAGTGATTAATAAAGTTAAAAATCTTTAATGAAGTAGAAAGAAAAAAGTAGTAGAATATGTAAATAAATTTAAAATCTTGTTATATTAAAAATGTATACATTTGCTAAACAAGTTTTGATTTTTAAAAAGAAGGAAAAGCAAAATTATAAAAGATCAAGAAGTAGAAAAAACAGGTTAAAGTGACAAAGTATTAAAAGAGAATAGAATATGCAACTTTATGGCAGCGAATTTTAAAACTGGAAAAAACATTGGGAAAGGAGAGGAAAAATGATCTATTTGTTGCAGATGACATGACTGTAAACCTAGAAAACCCAAAGGAATCTGGTAGAAATGTCCCAGAATTAAGAAGAGACTTTGGGAAAGTAGATGGATCTAAAAATATGCAAAAAAAAAAAAAATTCTGTAGCTTTTCTTTATTCTGGCAATAAGAATTGGAATGGAAGAAATCCACACAAAACAGTGAAAAAGAAACCCCTGTGAAATACTTAGAAATAGATATAACAAAAAAGGAAATAAACAAGGTCATACTAAAATACGTAAAAGGAGAAATGAAGAAATGGAAAGATGTACCAAATTCTTGGATGAGAAGACTCAATGCCATAAAAATTCCCTCAAATTTCAACAATGTGGGCATTTTGTTTGTTCATTTTTGGCAATTGGATAAACTGATCCTAAAGTTTCTAGAGAAAAATAAATACCAAAGGCAAGATAAGTAATTTTGGAAAAACAGGGCTGGGGCGGGGGACTTCCTTACCAGTTATTCGAACCCTCTAAAAAGCCATTATATTCAAGTCGAAACCTTACTGGATCAAATTTTATGGCACATCCAAGGAAATAGTACAAATATATGAATGGAAAATAAAAAGATAAAGCAAAAATCTTGCAAGAAAATCTAGTAGATTATATGTACTATATTGTGCAGGAAAACTTTCCTGATAAAAACTGAGAAGTCAAGAGGTACAAGATAAAAGACAGACATATTTAACTATAAAAATTATATATATATTTTTTTTAATAAATTTTTTTCTTAACATTTTATTTATTTTTGAGAGACAGAGCGTGAGCAGGAGAAGGGCAGAGTGAGAGAGGGGCAGATGCAGAATCCGAAGCAGGCTCCAGGCTCTGAGCCATCAGCACAGAGCCCGACGCGGGGCTCGAACTCACAGACCGTGAGATCATGACCTGAGCTGAAATCGGCCGCCCAACCTACTAAGCCACCCAGACGCCTCTAAAAATTATATTTTTTAAGGCAAAGATATCATAAAAATATCATTGTCCGTGACAGATTTGCAGAGATATATATAATGTAGATAATATATATAATTTTTATAACATACAAAGATTTATTATAATTTGACAAGAGAGACAATAGGAAAATGGGTAAAGAATATGAATGGGCAATACCCAGAAAAGCAAATCCAAGTGCCAAGAAACATAAAAATATCCTCGAATTCACCACAAGCGAAGGGGATGCAAATTAAACTAACCAGGAGATACCAGATTGTCTAAAATTTAAAAGATCTATAACATATCATTGGTAGCCCTGAAGGAAAGGGAGCATTTCATGCAATGTGAATGGAATGAAAACTGTTAGAGCCTCTTGGGGAAGCAGTATGGAGGTATGTATTAAAATTTAAAATACATATATTCTTCAGGCCAACAGTTCTTTTCCTGGGAACCTTTCCAACAGAAATGAAATCTCCAGAACTAAAGGATTCATAGAAAGGTGCTATTTTGGTAGAGGAGGGGTCATTTTAGGTTTTTTAAAAATTTGTTTGTTTTGGTGTTTTTTGTTTTTGTTTTTTTGCAAATTATTTGTGTGTTTCCAGTAACAGGGGAATGGTTGACTAAACTAAGGAATATCCATAGGGTGGAATAATATAGCCATCGCAAAGAATGATTCAGAGCTCTGCTAGTTGACACGAAGAATTTCAGAACATGTTGTGGACTGAGCAAAGCAAAATGCAGATTAAAAAAATGTGTTCTCTGGTTTTATTTTTATAAACAAACAGTGATCAGAAAGCACTTGTGTGTGTATGCGTGTGTGCATATGTGTACGATTGCATAGCCATTGGTAAAACAGGAAAGATACATATTAGACTATTTACATGGGTTATCTGGGTAGGCGGGTGGGTTGGGAATTGTCATGTGTGGAAGAGAAAAGGAAGCACCAAGCCAAAAAGGAGAAAACAAACAAAAAGACCACCCACACGTGACCACACACTTGTACCTATGCTTGAACTGAATCACATGCATGTGTTTGTGAAAATCTATTCATGTGCGCCATTTGGACATAAAGAACTCACCCGGCCAAGTGCAAATTGCCTATTCCATTTGTACCCCTGCACCAACACATTCTCCAGGAAAGATTTTCTGATTCTGGGATTCCCATATTTAAAGACTTTCTCTGCTATGCCATAGTATTTCATCTCAGAAATAGCACTCAGAAAGTCTCCAACAGCCTTCTGGAAATGAATATGCTTTGGTGTTTCTACCTCTATTCCTTCTTGTCCGTGCTTCCTTTCTTGACGGCTAGGTTACTTTTCTAAGTAAAGAGGATCATGCAATTCCAGGCGGAAGGTGAAGCGTTCCACCACGGGTACCTGGGGAAATGACCAGTTCTTTAGGTCGCACATCTTGGAATCATAGCCTTGTCTACATTGTGAACTTCCTCGGGATCCAGTAGGAAGTAAAATACAAGAAGAAAGCTAACTTGAGATACCTTTAGTCAGCCCACACTGTTCACTGCTCATGAGTCCCTCGCCTCCTTGTGTTTATAGAATATTTACTGGTCTTACATTCCATGCTCACATCTGTCCGCCTCCTTCAGCCTCCTGGTGGTGGAGCGATTTCCTTCACTTCAAAGGAAGCTCCAGGTGCAGGGGAGACTCAAGGGGTGTGGCCCCGCCTCAGAATCTGGCTCCTTTTCCTCCCTAAAACATGTACTCTCTTCATCTTATCCCAAGATGACTTTTGGAACCCTTCCTAAATTCATTCATCTGTTTTTGAACTCTGAGAGTAAGACAGAAAAATGTAGTTTTCTTTTTTCCTCAAATCATGGACCCCAGTTGTGTCACGACACTTCAAATCGCTTAACTGCAGAAAGAAAGAGGAGGGCTAAAGATACCGCTACAGAGAAGATGCCACAGTTGAAAGAGTGGTAAATAGCTCGCGGGAGATGAGTGTGATGATGGCCTCCAATGAATTATGGAGAAACTTTAAAATCATTGTTTTAAGCTGTTTATTTTTTAGAGCGAGAGCTAGAGTGCAGGAGGAAGGGAGGGGGCAGAGAGACAGAGACAGAGAGAGAGAGAGAGAGAGAGAGAGAGAGAGAGAATTTTAAGCAGGCTCCATCCTTAGCGTGGAGTCCCATGTGGGGTTCGATCCCATGACCCAGGGAACATGACCTGAGCTATAATCAAGAGTTGGACGTTCAGCCAACTGAGCCACCCAGGCGCCCCTAAGCTGTTAATTTTTTTTTTTTTTTTTTTTAATGCAGCAGTAGTGAACTGAAGTAGGGAACCGTTTGTCCACCTCTGGGACTCTGCCTGGACTGGCCCAGGACTCTGTGGGAGTTCTAGAGTCGAGGCACTGAGAGGCTTTGCAGCTTCCTCTCTTGCCTTCTGAGAACGTTGAGGCGGCCATGCTGTAAAGAAGCTCCTGGCAGCCTACTGGTGAACAAGAGACCTTGGGAAGGAAAGAGCCTCTTGCCTTTAGCCAGCACCAACTCCCATGTGAGTGAGACTGTCTTGGACCTTCTCGCGAAAGGCAATTTGATCCCAAATTGATTGATCCTAGACAGAACCTGCAGAGAAATAGCTCAGCCATGCCCCGGAATTATGACAAACAACAAATGGTGGTTGGTTCAGTCACCGGGTTTTGAAGTGGTTCATCCCATAGTAATAGTTGACTAATATAGAGGCTTGGACGTTTTCATTCAGTACCTATTCTTTCTCTTTTCTTGTGTTCTGTACATAATGAGGCTCCTTTTCTATTTTTTTTTTTCCTGAAAAATTCTCGGAAAACACATTTCCTACAGGGACACAAGTAATTCCCAAGTTCTACCCACTTTAAAAAGTTCCCAGGACAACTCTGTAAAGGTTTACGCTGGATCTTATGTCTACTCTTCAGGACCCTGCAGCTAGACAGCACCGGATGGCCGGGGGGAGGTCAGCATATGTGGACCAAATTAAATACCTCGTGGGATACTGTGGCTGCTATCACCTCGTTTTCTTAGCGCTTGCATGTGTCCTAAAACAAATGTCTGGTTGGTTTGGCCTCCCCGGCCAACTCTGCAGATGTACCCTTGTTGCCTCACTTTTGCAAATAATAGATAGTTCCCAAAGATCCCTGGAAGTGGAGAGTATCTGTCTCCCCAGGGGGTGGAATCCTGGGTGCACTGGTCAAGAGGGGAGTGGCACAGATATGTTCGTGGCATCCGTGACGGGAGCACCAGCTAACATTTACTGACTCCTTATCCATATGCCAGTATTTATGCCATTCGCTTTCTATGAATTAACTAATTTAACTAGTTATTTATCATGGCCATAAGGACACTGAGGCACAGAGGTGTTATTTGCTCTGTCCAAGCCGACGCTTAAAAGGCAGAGCCTTAGCTCTTAGCACACGCTCTGGCTCTTAATGTGGCTAATTGTATGGTTACAGCTAAGGAATATTTAGTTAAGGTTTAAGCTAAGGACCTTTAAACACAATCATTTGTAAAAGTTACCTAACAAAGCATCACCTCTAAGTTATAATCTCCAAAACTTTTAGATATCGCTTGTACTTTTCATTAGTCAAGAAACAAGTCTTACTGAGAGCATGATCCAGATATGTACACGAAAGTTATAAAACTGTGAATTAATAAAAAACGACATCATATAAGAATTTTGGCCCTAATAGTCCTTCAAACTATTTTAAAGAGACCAGGCTCATTCAATGAAATGACCAAAGAGTAGGACAAGATTAAAAAAAAAAAAAAAAAAAGCAAAGGAGTTCTGAGACCTCACCTCTTACAGGGAAGAATCTGAGTCCTATTTCATATCGTCCTTTCTCCTCGAAGCAAAACCACAGCCTTCTTTTTGGATGTCACGGCACTAAAAGATGGTTTAATAGGCTAGACTAACCTGTGTTAGCAACTAGAATAATCTCCAAAAAAGAAAATTTACTTTGGGATTTAAGATAATCAAAACTGATTACTTCTCAAGAGGCTTAGAAACCCAAAGCTGTAAACACAGCTGGGGAAACACTTGAATGCGGATCCATAAAAACTCCAGTGAACAATCCATCCTTCTGCCTCATGACGTGGACACTACACCACACACATGAGCCTATAGGAAAGCAGTAAATATTTTTAGAAAGCCTCGCTGGCGAATAGAAAAAAAAAGTACTGAGATACGCCCACCCACAACTTCTACACATGCAATGTAAATACCATTCTTGTTTTATTGAAGTAAGGACCGAAGGCTTACGTTCAGCCCAGCCACGAAACTGTAACACAGGGATGTTATATACCAAACCTATACAAACTGGATTTTTCTTCTGAAAATTCAGAGTGCCAATAGAATTGTTTTTGATGGGTTGAAAAATAAATGTTCTATTTATTATCCAATAGGCAACAATAGCATTTGTGCCAGCTTTCTTCAAATAGAATAATTTTGACTTCTCAAGACCATTTTTTCCAATGGAGGGACAGACATGTCCGCATTGACAATGTGTCTGGCTGTGTGATTAGGAGTGCTGGTATTTACTTCTGTTTTTTTGGTGGTTTTGAAATTTTTCAAAACAACATACATTATTTCCATAATAAAAAGATATTATGATTTTATAAAAAGCAATCGACTTACTTAACTTCCTCAATGATAGACAGTCAGTCCTACACTACTTAAATAATTTGCCCTTAACTACTCTGCCTACCAAATAAATTCTTGTGTTCAGTTCGTTTAAAAACAATTTCCCTTCTAGGAGAATTCCTATGATCTGTTTTCACTTATATCCAGAAATGCACGTCAAGGCTAAGAATATTTTGACACAGAACTTGAGTCTTGGAAAAAAAGTCATTTGGAGCAGGAAAGAAATGATGCCTTAAAAAATTCCTTTTTCAGATGACTTGCTGTGTAGTTCATTAGCAAGAGACACAAAAAGTACTTTCTAAAATAATAATGGCCCAGAACCTTGTTCTTTGAGATAACAAGGCTCTGTTTTTGCAGGTGGCCTTCTACTCAAAGAACAAAAACTGGAAACATCCATTGAATTGCCCTGTTTACATGTGTTGAGTCATGCTAATGAAACAGAGCTAATCAAGTCCCCGAGACAAAGCCCTTTAGGAAAAGGAAAAGGACCAGCTTCAGATTCACTAACCTCCAGATGCAAACACTTCCACGTGGGTCTGCAAGGACACCAACCTGCTGTGGGTGAACTTGAAGGCAGAGCTGGCCGGTAGAAAGATCATGTGAGCCACATACGGAATTCAAAATTTTTTAGCAGCCACATCTAAAAAAGTAAAAGCACAATAAGTAAATGAAAAACAAATAAAATAAAAATAAAAAAGTAAAAGTCAATAGGTAAGTTAATTTTAACATTATATTTTATTTAACCAAATATGTTCAAAATAGTATCTTTCAATATCAAAAATGTAAGTAGATCTTTAGGTATTTTTTTTTTCAAATATGTTCAAAATAGTATCTTTCAATATAAAAAATGTAAGTAGGTCTTTAGGTATTTTTTTTCTTTTTAAACTAAGTCTTTGAATTCCAGTTTGTATTTTCATTTACAGCATAGCTCACTTTGGACTAACTACGCTTTATGTACTCAAAAGCCCCAGGTGCCTAATGGCTACCTTATTAGATAGTACGACCCTAAGATGAAAATGTTATTCTCACCAAGTAGGAGTCTAGAGTCTTAATATTTTTTTCCATTGAGATAGAATTCACATACTATGAAACTCTCCTTTTAAAGTGTAAAGTTCAGTGCTGTTTAGTGTATTCACAAGACTATATATCTACCGCTATTCTCTAATTACGGAATATCATCATCAAACTCAGAAGAAATCCCATCCTCTCATCCGTCACTCTCTATTTCCTTCTTTCCCCAACTCTGGCAAGACCACTAATCTGCCTGTGTATTATGGATTTGCTTATTTTGGACATCTCATATGAATGGAATCATACAACACGTGGCCTTTGTGTCAGACCTCTTCCAGTTAGCAAAATGTTTTCCAGTTTCAGCGATGTCGTAGCATGAATCAGTCATTCTTTCTTACAGTTGAGGACTGGCCCACTGTATGGATATATTACCACATTCTCCTTGGCCCTTCATCAACTGACAAGCTTTTGGGTTCTTTCCACATTTTGGCTGCTATGAACATTCATGTAAAGGTTTTTGTAAGGACACACATTTTCAATTCTCTTGGAGTATACCCAGACGTGCTAGGTATATGGTAACTCCATGTTTAACAGGAACTGCCAAACTGCTCTCTCAAGTGGTTGCACCATTTTACATTCCCACCAGCGCTATACAAACGTTCCAATTTCCCCAACACTCGTTATCGTTGTCTTTTTTATTATAGCCCTCCCAAGGGGTGGGAAGTGTAAAACTTTTGAACAAACCCAGGGGTCAGCTAGCGTTTTCACTGATGAAGAACATGTAAAAACTGTGGATACAAAGCGTGCAGCAGGGGCTATGATATTCCTACAGATTTAAAGGATTAGGGATTAAGTTTACGTGGGCCAAGTTTACTTGTAAAGAAACACATTGTGGCTTTGTGAGTTGAGTTCTTTTAGTGGTAATACTTAATACCTATTTGCGATTCCTGAGTGTTTTCTATACATTTGCTCAGTCTGACTCCTCCGATTGGCGCTAGGGGGTAGGTACTATCATCATCTTCATCGTGGATATGCACTCTGAGGCCTGGAGAGGTTAACTAATTTACCCACAATCCACAGCTTCAAGGGCGCACTTTTTGTCATTCACTTACTTAATCTCATTTGTTAACACCACTTGGTAGGAAGTAATCAGTGATCCTTCTAGACAGTGGTTCTCGAAGTGTGGTCCCCAGACCAGCGGCACCTGCATCACCTGTGAGCATGAGACTGCAAACTCTCAATCTCCATCCCAGACAGACTCAATCACAAACCATGGGCGTGGGATCCGGCAATCTGTCTTAAAAAACCATCCAGGTGATTCGGACGCATGCTAACATTTGAAAATCACTGATCTAGAGCGACTATATCATGTGACCAAGGTTTATGGAAAAAAGTCGTATAGGTCAGATACGGTGGTAGGTGTGGGGTGCATACAGTTTGAGGATTCAATGCTGAAAAAGACATAACTGCCTTCCCAGTGCTTAAAGTCAAGAGAATCTGATAGATGGGTGAGTCAGCGTTACCTTCCAGGGCAACAGGCTCTACACAAAGGTATGCGTGTGATGCTCAACTCACAAGAAAGCTCTCTGGCGGGAATGACTTTCAAGCTTCCAATGAACTTAGAAAGCCAACGTCAGCCTCGAGTTATCCAAGCATGGTTGTTACTCCTGTTATTTTTAGAGAGAATCCAGATTCTACAGCATGGTCTTCAAAACACGTTACTCACTGGCTCCTGGTCATGACCCCATCTTCATCTCCTCTTTAACAACTTGCTACTCAAAGTAGGGGCCATGGAATAGATTGACACCACCCGGGAGGTTGCTAGCACTGCAGAATTTCAGAGCTCACTCCTGACCTGCAGAATCAGAATCTGCGTCTTAACAAGAGCCCTAGGTGATTTGTATGCATATTAAAGTTTCAGAAACCTGGCTTCAGCTACTGTGAAGGACCTAGCAATTCTCCCAAACTGCCAAACTATATTCTCTATGTAGTACCCTCTGCCCAGAACGCCCCTCCCTCCTTGGCCTTCTCCGCACCCTCCCCCTACTTCCCCCCGCCCCCCACCACTGCCCCCGAGAAGTCGGACATCCTTTCAAGAGAGCACGCTGGCTGAGGGTTGTTTATTTACCTGTTTTGTCTGCAGTACTAGTTCGTGAGCTTAAGGACAGGGAGACTGTTTTATATTTCTATATAATTTGCAGGGATTCAGGACCTACTTGCTGCCTTTGCATGTAATGGATGTTTAGTCGATGTTCATTTGATAAAACATTGTGTGGACGGATGAGGTGTGCCAATTACCCAGGGTAGATACCACATCACACGATGCTAGACAGTGGTCAGTTTCACTGGTTTCTGAGAGAATCAGACAGAGCTAGGGAAAGGGAGGCGATGGGCAAATGGCTAGAGGTTAAAAAGAAAATATAGTTTCTACTTTTAAAAAGTTTATATTGGGGTGCCTGGGTGGCAATGTGGGTTGAGTGTCCACCTCTTGATTTCAGCTCGGGTCACGATCCCAGGGTCGTGGGATAGAGCCCTGTGTCGGGCTCCGCGCTGGGTGTGGAGCCTGCTCGGGATTCTCTCTTTCTTTCTCTCTCTGCCCCTCCCCCACATTCTCTCTCTCTCTAAAAAAAAAATTACATTATGATTTCTCATTATATGTTATTTACCAGATCGCAGCTCAGAAGACGGAAAGAAGTGACATGCAATGAGCACTGGGTTGAGAGCTGGGTGCTAAATTCAGCTCCTTGCGACCTTGCTTTGAGCCTCTCCTTTCACCTCCTTGGGCTCTGTCTCCTCATTAATAAATGAGGGAGTTGGACAAAGCAATCCCATAGGTCTCCCCCCAGCCCCACCATAGATCTTTTTAACCACTGGAATTCTACTCTTTGTCGGTATGTAGGCAAGTTGTGGAAATTAGGATTTTATTCAAACGGGGCTCTGGAGGATAATTATGCTTTCCGAATCGCTTTTACAGGCAAGTTACACTCACTTATATGTTTTTCCCTCTTTCCCTAGATATTCTTAAAACCATTACTTATTGTATATTTTCAGTTTTTCACGAGAAGGCACCTATTGAGTGGAGTCTGCTTCAGAAAGATGTCGGTCTATCGTGAGCCAGGAAGAGCGGATTTTGATCACAAGGGTTGGCATTCGCAATAAATCCAACCTTGTTCTGAGTGGTTAAGCTCTTTAGAAAACCTACTGACGTTTCGAAGAGTGCGTAGATTTGAAAATACTGACAATTTTCAAAACACCAGCCTTGCATGTTAATGCCCCGGTGTCGTGAGCGTGAACAGTGCAGCAGTGTTGGTGCACACTGGGCCCCTCTCACACACGAAGCATGTCCACCGGACTGGCCTGTGCAGACTACAGCTCTCCTTGTTCCTCCGTCATCCCCTACCCCAGGGCTAGCAATGGACCATTATCTCTCAGTCTGACATCTGAAGCGAGAATCTGAATGCCAGGAAGGAAGTTTTCCAAATCGGTATAAAAACAAAATCCTCTTATTACAACAGGATACAGTAAAGAAAACAAAAACGGAAGCTCATGAGAGGGAAAAGGTTTCAGTGTAAAAGAAAAAATATTCTGAGGAAAACAAGCTACCAGTCACAGTTACTTGCGTTTCCTGGGGAAAACCCAGCACTGCCGGAGACACTAGAGTGTAGGAATGAGGCTGACGTCTATGTCACCGGAAAGATGGCTCACTGTCTGTGTCACAGGGCCTTAAAAGCTAACCGATGTAGCTGGAAGTCAGTAGCATTTTCTTTCACAATTTTGTCTCCCTGAGAAGTAAAATATTATTTTGGGGGAGGGGAGTGTTAATGGTTTTGCACGGAGTGAATTTGGTTGCACAAGAGAGAGGAAAACATCTTGTCCTTTCATTATGCAGAGATCAGGAAAATATTGCATGGAGATATTCTGTCAGCTGGAGCTTTAACACTTACCCCAGCTCAGAGCTGGAGATTTCAAAATGGCGCGCTGATGTCATCATTCAGGGTCCGTCATCTGAGACGGGTCACTCAGAGCTGCATGTATTGTATGGCTGAAGTACATCCCAGTCAGCCACTGTGAATGGCTGCGCTAACATGCATGATAATTTCCTCGCAGTTACACCAGAGGACGGGAGGGGAAAGAGATTCAACTCCACATAACATGAGGAAGAGGAGCCACGAACAATTCTCATGCAAACCATATGGGCTTCTCCGATATTTGTCAAGATGAAGTGGTAGGAAGAGGGTTCTAATGGAACACGATTTTAACCAGTTGAGTTCTCAACCGCAATACTATGGATATGTTTTATTTTTGTGAGAGCTACTGAGAATTTATAACTACCAAGAGATTTCTAGGTAGCGCTCGTGTAATCTTCACACAAACTTCCTGATGAGTGGGTCTATTATTGATGCCACTTTATGGAAGGGGGCAGTGAAGGATAGACGAGTTAAATGGCTCGCCCGAGGTTGCACAGCTACTGAGAAGCAAAGCCAGAATTCAAATCTGGGTCTGTCTGCACGTGGAGCTCAAGTTTTGAAGGTTTTGCACTTCTCTAGTGTAAACTACAATCTTGCATTGATCAGTTAATTAATGCTGCCCCTTG
>PITB01033167.1:0-14264 GCA_004024585.1 Paradoxurus hermaphroditus | reverse complement strand
TTCCAGAGGCAGCAGCATTGCTGAGCGGAAACCAATGCTGGCCTGCTGCTCGCCGGTTCTGTATGTATTGATTAGCGTCACAGGGGTGGGGATGGGGGTACTGTTCGAGAAACACTCACTTAGATTCCTCAAATAAATCCCCCCCGGGTCCTGCTAGGAAACTAATTGGGACTTGATTCTGATGAATAAATGTGCCGCCCCCGCCTGAGGGATTGACCACGCCGGCAGATGGCTGGAGCATGAGAAACACTCTGTCGCGGCCTTCTAAGGGGCCCATCAATAATAGATCTGCTCCAGCCCTAGGAGGGGGAAGCGTTTCTGCCGCAGGTATGAATTATGGATGCCGTTTAGGGTAATGCGGATCCATCTCAAAGGTTCCGCTCAGTTTATGTGCTAGTAAAAGCCGGCAATTTGCTTGTGTTCCAGCTATAATTTGCGCTACATTAAGGGACCCTCCTTTCCATAATGGATGTGCGGTTTGAACGCAGGTTTGAACGCAGGCGCAGTCGGGCCTCGAGGGCAAGGCCCTGCCCGCCAGACGTGGACTGCGGCCAGGCGGGGCGTCCGCAGCCAGTGGCAGGACCCCCAGAGCGCGAGAGCTATGCTGCGGAGGCCGGTGGAGGCCTCCGCTCCTGCCCCAGGTCCCGGGCAGAAGCTGCGCGAAAGCCCAGAGCACTTCCGTGAGTCTTCCATCAAATGCACTGGCTGTGTTTCCCCAGAGGAGCACAAAAGAAAACCTGCGGGCTGACAGTCTAGACAGAAAGACAACAGCGCTTTTGCAGGAGAAGCCGTAGGCCGCATGGCGGAGAGCACAGATTCTGGAGCCAGGCCGTCCCGCCTCGATTTCTGACTTTGCCCCTTCCAAGCTGTGTGACTTTCTGCAAATTACCCAACCTTTCTGTGCCTTCGTTTCCGCCTCCCTGCAGTGGTCCTGATAATCCCGACCAGTTACATGCTGAAGCCAGAGCAAGTTCTTGAAAGCCAGCTGTTTAATTATGAGGAATTGTGTGCACTAGTTGTTCAAAACAGCTGTTACCAAAAATTAAATTCTGTAAACTTGTACTTAAATAAGTCGTATTGAAAACAAAGGTAATAAGTACTCAAAACTCATCAATTCCTCATTATTTTACAACATTTTACTGTTATCTGTGCTCTTGGGGCTATTTACGCCTCTCGGATCTGCATGCTGGCAGTGTGTCCCCGCCCCTCTCCTCCCAAATCCGAGGCCCATGACATCACAGCGGCATCACAAAATTGGCCGTGGTGGGAGTATTTACACTAGGGATGTGGGCAAACATTTCTCTTAGAGCTGTTTGGTAAACTTTTTTTTTTAGAGCTAGATTTTTTAAATTAAAAAATGTATTTTTAAAAAAAATTTTAGAGATAGAGCGTAGGCAGGGGAAGGGGGCAGAGGGGGAGAGAGAGAGAGAGAAAGAGAATCATAAGCAGGCTCCATGCTCAGCACAGAGGCCAATGCGAGGCTAGTTCCCACGACCCTGGGATCATGACCTGGGCTGAAATCAAGAGTTGGATGCTCAATGGACTGAGCCCCCCAGGCACCCCTAGATTTTTTTTTAAGTTTATTTATTCAGAGAGAGAACCATCGAGCCAGCAGTGTGGGGCAGAGAGAATCCCAAGCAGGTTCCCAGCTGTAAGCCCAGGGCACCACGCAGGGGACTCATCACTGACTGAGCCACCCAGGTGCCCCTGTTGGTTAAACTTTTAAGAGCACACTGCTTATTACTGATATCATAAACTTGTTTGGAGGATTAAATAGTGAATATGTTTATAAATTGCTCAGAACAGGGCTTGCCACATAGGAAGCACCATATAAAAAGTTGCTATTATTTTCTTACATTTTTGCACATTTTTCTGGCATAGATCAGATGGTCACCGTGATTAGGTGGAGCCCTCTGGGGAACTACAAGGCTTTCTTTCTTCCCAGAGCCCCACGGTCCAACGGCCTGAGGATTTTACCCTAGGGGTGTGGACAAACTCAGGTTTTTGAGCAAAATTAGGTTTAAGTGTGCATGTTCCCCCTTTTCGCAGCCCTTTCCTGCAGTGTGGGCAAAGATTCTAGCAGGCCACCTGAGCGGTGGGATTCTGGTTCCGTCCCTACTCGTTGGAGGGAGTTACTTCACCTCTTCGATTCCTTACTTGCTCGGCTGTGGAAAGAAAGTCACCGCTGCCTCCTGGGTCTGGTTGTGAAGGTGCTCTGAGAGCCAGTGGAGTCTCCGGAATCCGATTGCCTGGGTTCAAATCCTACCTCTAGCGCTTGTTGGCCCTTGGCGAAAGCCTTCAGTTCCTGTAAGATCTAGTTTTCTTTTTTCTTTGTTTTTGGTTTTTTTTTTAAGGAATAAAGAGAGAGAGAGCACATGTGAGCAAGGGGGTGGGATGGGGTGGGCTGGGAGGGCGAGGGAGAGGATCTTAAGCAGACTCCACACTCCGTGCAGAGCCCAACTCGGGGCTCCATCTCATGACCTTGAGGTCATGACCTGAGCTGAAGTCAAGAGTCGGATGCTCAACTCACGGAGCCACCCACGCGCCCCAAGGTTTAGTTTTCTTATCTGCAATACTGGGGCAATAACACTTCTCAGTTGTTGTGAGATTAGCACCCTATCTGGATATAATAGGTACATAATAAACATTAATGGTGACCATAGCTACTACCTGGTCCTCAGAGGTCTTTACTCAAAAGCAGTGCCTGCAAGGTTGTCTCTGGAGAGCAGGCACTATGGGTAGGAGCCCGGGAAGCCAAGGAGGGAGGATACCCCTGAGGCTGGCTCTGGGGAGGGGGGCAGTGGTGCCCTGGTGCTCCCTTCACCCCCATGAAGCGGAGCACATGGAACCACTGGATGCTCGGTGAGAAGCCAACCACTGATACGACTCCGGGCTTTCCAGGCCTCCAGAAAGAAGGGGGCGGGGCTGAAAAACGATGGGGTGTAGGATCAGTGACCGTTAGCTTCTTGATAGTCCTCCTTTGCAGGGGTGTGGTGGGATTTCAGCTGGATTATATTTGGTTTAGACGAATAAACAATGTTCCTTTCACCTTAATATTTGAGAACAATTCATAGCTGTGACAGGTGTGAAGTGCTTGGCTTGTAAAAGAGGCTCAATAAACAGTTGTTCCCTCTGTTTTTATGTTTGTATTTGGAGCATTTAATCTCAGCCCCGCAGCTGTTTAGAGGTTGAGACCTAAGGCTTTAGAGCCAGGTAGACCCAAGTACAAATCCTTGATCAGCCACTTACTTGGCAGTGGGAACCTTGAGTAAATGACTTCCTCTGCATACACCTCAGTTATACCATCTATTCAACGGGCATTACATACAGTACTGTTTTTTGAAAATGAAATGACCCTTAAACATAATAAGTACTTACTAAATAAGCGGTGGTGGTTATTGCATGCTTTAGAAGTCAAGTAGGAAAAAAAATAAATACCATTAAACAAAGGAAGAAACAGAGGCGCAGGGAAGCCAAAAGTCTCCTCTGAGGTCAGGAAGGACTCCGAAGCCCAACCTCGGGCTCTCTTGCCATCTGTGCCAGGAGGGAACGCTTTGTTCCCCGTACCTCTCAGAGCCAGGATTCCACCAGCCTGAGTGTTCCATGCTCCCCAAAGCTTTCCAAAGCTATAAATACAGAGAACTTTCTGAGAAATTTGCTGGATCAGAGCTTTTGTGTAAGCAGACAACTTCGGTTGGCCTTGGCTCCCTTTCCTGATTGCCTTGTTCCATGAATCCATTGTTTCAGTTCACTCTGTGGTTTCTACTGGAATCTTCCAGAACCACTTTAAGCTTAAAGAGGAGAGGAGGATGGGATGCCAACCTCTGGACTAACACAGGCAGCGAAAAGACTCCGTCTGATCTGCCAGAGTTGCCAACGAACCTGATGGGGCTGTTGTTTTTAAAATTTGCGTGGTGCGTGTACTTATTTAGTTATTTTTAGAGCCAGTTTTCTGACCATAAAAGCATTATGGGGCAATTATGGAAAAATTTGGAAGTCAAAGATCCAATACTTTTTTTTTTCTTAAGGTAAGCAGTTTAGTAAAATTCCAATTCCCTAAATCCCATTGGATTTTTAAAACAACACCTTAGAGAATTTATAGCTTTTCCAATTAACTAATCAGTAAATCAATTAACCAGAAAAATCTTTATTGAGTGCCTTTTTGTGTGTGCTAAGGTTGGAGCTGGGAGCATGGTGCGATAAGAAAATGAAAAGCTCTGAACTAATAAAGGTTGTACAGTCCCAGAGGGAATCCAATCTAATGACAGTGCAATTAGTGGTCAAAGTTTGCTCCTTAGGGTGGCAGGGTTGGGACAGACAATAAATGCAGTAGGAACAGAGACAGATGAGCCCCAAGGTGATAGGAAAGCTTGTTGAAAAATCCAGGGAGGAAATGTCCTGCCTCTTAGGCCACAAGTAAAGGAAGATGACTCCCTCCCTCTCTCTCTCGCCCTCCCTCCACCCATTACCACCTATCCATCCATCCATCTATCTGCCCACCCATCTATCCATCCAATTAACAATTTTATTATACTTAACAGCCTTTCTGAGGGAGGAGTACTGGATGTACAATAAATCGCATGTATTTTAAGTGTGCAATTTGGGGGCTCAGCTGGTCCGACTTCAGCTCAGGTCATGATCTTACAGTTTGTGAGTTCAAGCCCTGTATCAGACTCTCTGCTGTCAGCACAGAGCTTGCTTTAGCTCTTCCGGCTTCCTCTCTCTCTTCCCCTTCCCCGCTTGCGTGCTCTCTCTCAAAAATAACCATTTAAAAATTTTATTTTTATTTATTTAATTAATTTATTTAAAAACATTTTTAATGTTTATTAATTTTTGAGCAAGCGAGTGAGAGAGAGAGAGAGAGAGAGAGAGAGAGCATGAGTGGGAAGGTCAGAGAGAGAGCGAGACGCAGAATTTGAAGCAGGCTCCAGGCTCTGAGCTGTCAGCACAGAGCCCCACGTGGGGCTCAAACTTGCAAACTGTGAGATGACCTGAGCCGAAGTCAGACGCTTAACCGACGGAGCCACCGAGGCGCCCCTAAAAAATATTTTTTAAATGAAGTGTGCGGTTTGATGTTTTGACCTGCGTAAACACCAGTGAAACTAGCCCCATAGCCGAGGTAACGCATGTCCATCCCCTGAGAAGTCTCCCGCGCTGCCTTCCTCCCCACCTTCCCAGACAGCTCGTGATCGGCCTTCTGTCGGTGCACAGGAGTTTGCATTTCCTACACCTTTAGAAAAATAAAATGTACTCTGCGCGTTTTGCTGGTCTGGCTTCTTTCACATAGCATCATGATTTTGAGGTTTTTCCAGGTTGTAGCATGTATCAATGCTGCATTTTTTCTTATTGCCAAGTAGTATTGCATTTTACCGACACGATAGTACACATAGTTTATAATTCACCTCTTGATGGATATTTGGGTTTTTTTTTAAAAGGTTTCGGCTATTAAAAATAAAGCTGCTATGAACATATGTATGTATTTTTTATGGAATATGCTTTTACTTGGTCCTGGGTAAGTACCTAAGAGTAGAATAGCTGTTTCATCTGGCGGGCACATTGTTGCTTTTTGAGAAACTGACAAACTGTTTTCCAAAGTAACTGTACTATTTTATGTTCCCACCTGCAGTGTATGAGGCTTCTATTTTCTCCGTATCTTTGCCAACACTTGGTATGGTCAGTCTTTTAAGTTTTAACCATTCTAGTAAGAATAGTAGTGGGATGTTGACTTTAATTTACATTTAGTGTCTGGCACTAAAGATTGAGTCCTTTTATTTATTTTAAAATAATTTTTTTAACGTTTATTTACTTTTGAGAGACATAGAGACAGAGTGTGAGCAGGGGAAGGGCAGAGAGAGAGGGAGATACAGAATCCGAAGCAGGCTCCAGGCTCTGAGCTGTCAGCACAGAGCCCGAAGCGAGACTCGAACTCACAGACCGTGAGATCATGACCTGAGCCGAAATCGGACGCTCAACCAACTGAGCCGCCCAGGCGCCCCAGATTGAGTCCTTTTAAATGTGCCCGTTTTCCACTGATATGTCTTCTTTGGTGATGTGTCTGGATATTTTCACTAGTTTTTATTGGTTTGTCGTCTTACTAAGTTTTCCGAGTTTTTAAAAAAACAATTTTTTTTTTTTTTTTATTTTAGAGAGAGCATGCAAGCAGGGGAGGGAGAGAGAGAGGGAGAATCATAAGCAGGCTCCACGCTCAGCGTAGAGCCTCACACAGGGCTTGATTTCACGACTGTGAGATCATGACCTTACCCAAAATCAAGAGTCGGTCACTTAACTGAGCCCCCTAGGCACCCCCAGAGTTCTTAATTAGTCAGGACGTGGGTATTTTATCGGCTGTAGGATTTATCAGATACATGATCCTCTCAGCCTGCAGCTTGCTTTTCATGCTTTTACTAGTGTCTTTGGAAGAGCACAAGTTTTAAAATGTGATCAAGTCCAGCTTACCAGTTTGTCCTTGTATGGATCGTGCTTTTGATGATGAATCTGAAAAACCTTTCCCAGATCAGGGTTACAAATGTATGCTCCTATGTTCCAAATATTTTGAAGTTTTAAGTTTTATATTTAGAGCTATACTTCATTTTGAGTTAATTTTAATATACGATTCGAGGTATGGATAGAAGTTCATTTTTCTTTTTGCGTAGGAGCACCTAATTATTCTAAAACCGTGTGTTCAAGGCACTGTCCTTTCTCCACTAAACTGTCCCTGTGGTTTTGCTGCAAATCAGTGGTTCATATCTATGTGGGTCTACCTACGGACCTTTTATTCTGTTTCAGTCATCTAATGATTTATTTTTTTATCTTCAGGCCAGTGCCACACGGTCTTAATTACTTCAGCTTTATAATAAGTCTTGAAATCAGGTAGTGTTAGTACTCTACCTCATTCTTTTTTTCCCCCCAAGGCTATTTTGGCTCTCTTAGACCCTTTGCATTTTCCATATACATTTTATTTATTAAATTTTTTTTTCTGAATGTTTGTTTATTTTTGAGAGAGAGAGACAGACAGAGATGGTGTGAGCGGGGGAGGGGTAGAGAGCGAGGGAGACACAGAACCTGAAGCAGGCTCCAGGCTTCGAGCTGTCAGCACAGAACCCCATGCGGGGCTTGAACCCAAGAATCTTAAGATTATGACCTGAGCCACCCAGGCGCCCCTCCATAAACATTTTAGAGCCAGTTTATCAATTTCTGTACACACACACACACACACACACACACACACACACACACACACACAAGCCTATTGGAGATTTCTATTTGGATTGCCCAGTTTCCATAGATCCAGTTGGGAGAATTTACGTCATCTTAACAATATCAAATCTTTATGAACATAGTGTATCTCTTCCTTTATTTAGGTTCTTCTAAAACTTCTCTTTAGTGATGTTTTATAATGTTCAGTGTATGAATATTTCACATCTTTCGTCAGATTTATTTCTAAGTATTTCGTATTTTTTGTTATTGTAAATGCAATTTTATTAATTTCAATTTCTGATGATCTGTTGTTATATAGACATCTAACTTATTTTTTTAAGTTTTTTTATTTATTTTGAGAGAGAGGGAGTGTGTGTGCGCGCGCATGGGAGAGGAGCAGAGAAAGAGAATCCCAAGCAGGCTCCTCACTGTCTGCAGAGTCCAGTGTGGGGCTTGAACCCACAAACCACGAGATCACGAGCTGAGCCAAAACCATGAGTCAGACACTTAACTGTCTGAGCCACCCAGGCATCCCTCCCTTTTCTATTTTCTGGAAGGGTTTATAGAGAATTGGTGTCAGGTCTTCCTTGGAGATTGATAAAGGCCGTCAGCAAAGCCATCTATATATCTAGTTTTCATCCAGGTAGCATAGCTCCCCGGGTCCTGGAGTCGCACTGCCTCAGTCCGAGTCCTGTTTCTAAAACCTCGCAGTAGGTGAGCTCAGGCACGTCTCCAGACATCCATCTGCAAAGCAGAGGAAAAACAGTGCAATGGAACCTACACTTTAAGATTGTTGTGAGGATTAAATGAGATGATGGGCACACTCAGTAAATTTTATTTCTCATTATGATCATGCCGTGTGCCAGTGCCTCCGGACAAGAGTGAGCTGCAGAGCAGGATAGAAAAGGACCTAGAAGGAGAGCGTGGGCTGTTTGTGTTTCCAGACACGGCCTCATCACACAGGCCTCTTTGTCCTTATTCCCTGGGGTCACCGAAAAGAAAACTGGGCCCGCCCTTTAACGTGGGGCCGAATTCCGCTCCCCTAGCCTTGCTTTCCTCACTTGTAGAAGGATATTAATAGTAGCAAGTAGCTCCCATACGCCAGACACTGTCCTGAGCACAATCCATGTTTTCACCCGTTACGTCTCACGATGTAGGTACGATTACAATCCTCAGTTTTCGTGATGGGAAACGGAATGAAGCAGAGAGAGGCTTGTAACTTGCCCAGAGCTGCACAGCTAACCAGTGGCACACGGGGACGTGAACCTAGGCCGTGTGGCTCTAGGGCCCACTTTCTCACCTCCTACACTGCTACCTTTCAGTCTGTTTGCTGGGGACGGTGGTGTGGGGCGGCGGTTGAGGATTCACGGAGACAGCCTGGGGCACTCGCCGGCTGTCAATAGTGCTACTTTACTTTCCACAGGTTCTACAAAACTCTGGAAGGAACTGTTTTTCAGCATTCCAGTGTTTGCTCAGCTGCTGTCCCCAGTTCAGTCCAAATCCAGGGCTGACTCCCAGTGAGAAGAGGCTCTGTTTCAGCGGAGAGTGCAGCTTCCAGTCCTAGAAGAGCTCTGATTCTCGCGGCTTGTGGCCCAGCCTAGGCTTCCCAGCCTCTTGCTACTCGAAGCGTGGTCCTTGGATCAGTAGCATCGTATCACCGGGGAACTCGTTAGACATGCGCAGTCTCAGGCTCCTCGGCAGGCCCACTGAGTTAGAATTTGTATTTTAACAAGACCCCAGGTGATTCGCATGCACATTAAAGGGTAAGAATCACGGCTTGAAATCAATACTTTTTCTGCTTGGTCCTTTCAAGTGGTCGCTCGGTTGATGAGGTGGTGGGGGTTCACCAGACATCTCCCCCCCCCCCCCCCCCCCCCCCCCCCCGACAGCAGTGATGTTTGTAGCGCCTACGCCTTTATCTTCCCAGAGACAGAGAGGCGGAGTCAAATGCCTTCAGCGGGCCGGGCAGAAACTGTGGCAGCTGGAGCCTGTGTGCCCTGTTTAAGGGGGGGCAGCTGCCGCCTCACTCCAGACGGTTGTCGTTAAATGGGAATGCAAGCCCAGTTCGTAGATCTTCCCTATTTTTAAGAGAGAGAGAGAGAAAGAGAGCATGCAAGTGGGGGAGAGGAGCAGAGGGAGAGAGAGAATCTCAGGCAGGCTCCACGCTCAGTGCAGAACCCGACGCAGGGCTCCATCCCACGACGCTGGGCTCACCAACTGAGCTAAAATCAAGAGTCAGACGCTCAAACAGCTGAGCCACCCAGATGCCCCTTCTTCCCTCCCTCCCTTCCTTCCTTCCTTCTTTCTTATTTATTTATATCTTCTGCTATTTTATTTTATTTTTTATTTTTATTATTTTTTTTAACATTAATTTTTGAGAGACATAGAGACAGATCGTGAGCAGGGGAGGGGCAGAGAGAGAGGGAGACACAAAATCCGAAGCAGGCTCCAGGCACAGAGCCCGACACGGGGCTTGAACTCACAGACTGTGAGATCATGACCTGAGCTGAAGTTGGCTGCTTAACCGACTGAGCCACCCAGATGCCCCTCTTCTGCTATTTTAATCAAAGCTGGACATCTGGATGTTTCTTCTGAAACCTCTTATCTGTCAAACGTTAACAACTAATTGGAAATAATAACAACTTGGAGGGTCAAACAGGTGTGTGTGCAGGCCATTTTCCCATGGGATGTCCATTTGTGACCTCTGACCTAAAAATGACTTCAGAGGAGCCCACATTCTTGGATAAATCAATAGATACTGTGCACGACGGTCTTTGGGATGCTTGGAAGTTTTCACACACAAGACGTTCCGTTATTTGGTTGTTCTAATGCCAGCCACACACCCCCACAAACAGTCAGTTGCTGTTCCATCTTCTGTAGTTTGGCACCTGTCTCTTCCCTCCGCATAAAACCAGCCATTCCCTACCTTGCACTTCCGGCTTTGATTCATCCTTCAAGACCCAAATCAAGCTTCAGCTCCTCTGCGAACATTTTCTGGTTTCCCCCATTAGAATTGACGAGTAGTCCTCCCACCCGCCCTGCCTGGGTCATGTTTTCCTGGCATCACTTCTTCCTACCCTTGTTTCCCACCTCAGTTCTCAGATGCCAGAGACTGAGTCTTACGTAGACCCATATTCCCGCGTGTAGGGAGTGTCAAGTAGACATGCTTGGGCTAGTTATCTGTTGTAGCACAATAACTTACCCCAAAATGTAGCAGCTCCAAACAATATTATGTCCACTCATTACCTCCATTTTCAGTGGGTCAGGAATCCAGGTGTGGCTTAGCCGAGTGCCTCTGGCTCAAGGTCTCTCACGTGGTTGCAGTCGGAGCAGGCGGGGGCTGTGGTCTTGCGTGTGTGAAGGTCCACCTGGGAGGTGTCTGCTTCTAAGCTCACGCATAGAGGTTTTGGCAGGGTTCTGTTATTTGGGGGCTGTTGGAACTGAGGGTCTGTCTTTCTTGCTGACTGTTGGCCAAAGAACTTCCTCAGTCTCAGTTCTTTGCCACATGGGGCTCTCACTGAACAGCTCACAACGTGGCGGCCAGCTCCCCTCAGGAGTGTGAGAGAGCCCTCCGGAGGGAAGGCACTGCTCTTTGTAGCCTAATCCCAGAAGGGACCTCTCCTCACCTCTGCTGCCAGCAGCCAGCCACAGCCCACAGCCCACAGCCCACACTCCAGGGGAGGGACTTGCCCAAGGGAGGGACCAGGAGGCAGGGACGACTGGAGCCTCCTCAGAGGCCGTCCGCCATACTGCTGCAGTGGCTACGTGTGCCGCAGCTCCTTGCCCAGCCGCCCCTGGGTTTAAATCCAGCCCCGCCGCTTACCCTGAGCAAGTCAGTCAGAGGAATGGGCTTCGAAGGCTTTCTGATCCACGGAGTTATTATGGCGACCGTGGCTGAACAGTGCCTCCTAGCTCTGAAAAGGTTAGCTGCAGTTAGCGTTCTTACTTAGAGATGATGATTGAGTGTACCAGAGCTACGTAGGTGAGAGATGGAACAGAGGAGAAATAGAATGAACAACAGAAATAAAGGAAAACGGATGCCTGGCTGGCTCAGTCAGTAGAGAATGTGTCTTTTGATCTCAGGATGGGGAGATCTAAGCGGGGCATAGAGCCTACTTGAAGACAAAAGAGGAGCGCCTGGGTGGCTCAGTTGGTTAAGCTACTGACTCTAGGTTTCGGCTCAGGTCATGATCTCATAGCTGTGGGATTGAGCCCTGCCTCTGCCTCTGCGCCGAGCATGGAGCCTGCTTGGGATTCTCTCACTCCCTTTCTCTCAGCCCCTCTCCCACTCTCTCTCTCTCTCTCTCTCTCTCTCTCTCAAGATAAATAAAAGTAAAAAAAAGAAAGAAAGAAAGAATTAGAAAACGGCTGGTGAGATGCCCAGGTCGCTGAATCTTGCCTCTCAAGGTACTCATTTTTAGACCTTTTTTTTCCTTCCTCATGACCCATTAGCTTGATCTTTGCCCTCATGTGACTCTCGCCCCCACGACCCTGGCCTGTCCTCCAAGGCTAGCGGGATCTCCCTACTTTGCTCAGATCCTGTCCCTAAGCCTCGCTATCCCCAGGCCAGAGTATTTCCGACCTTCCATTCGCTCCTCTCTCGCCCCGTTGCTCGGTGGTTGGGTGCTGACTGTGCGGGCCGATCGTCACGAGTTCATCTCAGCTGGCTTCAACCGACCCCTGTGGCCTCCTGCTCATCTCGTTGTTTGTTTTGTTTTTGAAGCTATGAGAAGTCTATCTAAATGGACATGACACCTCTTTCTGCCTTCTCCTCCTGCTTCCTGCCCTTTCTCGACTGGTGTTCTTGTCATCGATTTTACTGAACTAGTAATAATACCCAATACTTCCTGACCATTTACTATGGGTTGGTTGGCATGGAAACCCCTGAAATGAATGATCTTGATGATCATAACTCCTACGAAGTTGGTACTGGTGTTACCTCTATTTTACAAAAAAGGAAAATCAAGCTCATAGAACTGGGATCTGAATCCATTGTTAGACTAAGCACCCAGCAAAGCACAGATTCATTAAAAAAATTTTTTTTTCTTTATTTATTTTGAGAGAGAGAGAGAGAGAGAGAGCGCTTGCGTGGGCAAGTGGGGGAGGGGCAGAGAGACAGGAAGAGCGAATCCCAATCAGGCTCCGTGCTGTCAGCTCAGAGCCCGATGTGGGGCTTGAACCCATGAACTGTGAGATCATGACCTGAGTTGAAATCAAGAGTCGGACGCTTAACTGACTGAGTGACTCAGGCACCCATCTGACTCATCTTTATTGAAAAAGTACCTTAGACTCTTTGGTCCACCCACCCCTTATCTCTGCTTAGCCAGCAGATTTGCACGAAGCTTCCACTCAACCGCCCTGCTTCACTGACCTTGTTTCCCCCAGAGGCCCAGAGGCCACGTCGCCAAATGTCCTTCCAACTTGACCCTTCTTTGGCGTTCCAGACCGCCGGCTACCGCAGTCCTTTCTGGAGCCCTTCCCTGGCCTGTGTGGCGCTGCACACTCCTGGCTCCCCCACAGCCCCTCAGGCCTCGTACTGACTTCGGGTCCTCATTCCGCGCCTGAAGTGTCAGCATTTTCTAAAGCACTGGCCCTCGTCGGAGGCCGTACCGTCTTCCTTAGCTGACCTCGATTACTCCCGTGGCTCCAACTCTCAGCCCCCGGGGACGATGTCTCTATTCATGTTTTAGTCCTTACTTTGTATTTGAAGCTTCCGATCTGTATTTCTTACCTCTTGGTTGTTCTGGAGGTATTTCAAAGTCAGCTTGCCTAGACTCCGTGTTAGCTTTCCCAGAATATCTCCTTCACTATGTGGCCCTGGAAATATAACTTTCTCCCCAGTCTGGTGTTCAGTTACCAAATTCTATTGATTTATCATAAGTATTACTAATAATGATTCCTCTAGAAAGACCCCTGCCCCAGCTCAGTTCCTCATGGCCTTGTTGACTGGACCGAGTCAGTAATTTCTTGAAAGTCTCTCTGCCTTCAGTATCCCCATGACTACCCATCTCCACAAAAATAGACCCATTTATGCTATTTTTCTGGTTTAATTTTTTTCCACTGTGTACTTAGTAAATAGTGGATTTATCGGACTAGCATTCTGGAATTGTCTCATATTGCCCAAACCCACTTTTCTAAGTTTAATTATTATTAAAAGCAATATTTGGTAACTATTAGTATAGTAAATAACTCTCAAATTTTAAATAATGCTTATTTGTTTTTGAGAGAGAGACTGCAAGAGTAGGATAGGGGCAGAGTGAGAGGGAGATACAGAGTTGGAAGTGGGCTCCGAGCTGACAGCAGAGCCCGGTGCGGGGCTCAAACTCACAGACCGTGATATCATGACCTTAGCTGAAGCTGGAGGCTTAACCGACTGAGCCACCCAGGCGCTCCCAAACTCTTGACCTTTGTGGATTTATCTCATAAGCATGCGGCGTGTGAAATTTCCTCTCTAGTAGAGTGGATTACAGAGACAGACGCTATGATCTTAAGCCATCGTCGTGTTCCTATTATATGGTATTATTCTTTGAGAACTGATAGATTTAATTTCTGATAATTTATTTAAAATTGTGTGTATTTATAAGTGAAATGTGGTTTGCTTTCATTTTTTAATGTTTTCTTTATCAGACTTACATAATAAGGTGATTCTGATCTCACAAAAGTAATACTATAGACATGTACACATGTGGGCTTGTTACGTACCAGCCGCGGGTCTAGGATTTTTGTATGTGTACAGTCGTTTAAGCCTCACAGTGTCTTCTGGAAACCCACTCTTATAATTTATGTTACTTATGGGTCAGGGGCCCTTTCAAGCTCAAGGCGCAGGTCTGAAATCACGTTTGGGAAATTTTCTTCTGCAACGTTTGATTATTGCCTGCATTCCTTTCTCTCTGTTCTCCCTGCTGAAACGAGATGGATTCCAGAATCCCAGACCTTCTACTTAGCAGTTGGATGTATCGGCTCACCTCGTGGTACCTCGGCTTGCTGATGGACACGAAATGGGGGTAGTAACGAGCCGTCGCCTGTGGGGTGGTTGTGAAGACAAACACGTAGTCGGGTTTAGCTCC
>PITB01033166.1:0-14254 GCA_004024585.1 Paradoxurus hermaphroditus | reverse complement strand
GGCGAGGGAGGGAGGCTGCGTCCGGGCTACGTCACGGCAGGTGGTGCGGCTCGCTCCCAGCCCACGTCGTACCTGCTGCGGGTGCCCGAGGGGCTCGCTCCCTCACTGAGCCACCAAAGCGTTCTGTTCAGTTAACAGTTTTCAGATACTGGGTTTGTTCGTAACGCGTAAAAAAGGGAATTTGATTTAAAATCCAAAAATCCGAGTTTCTCCTGGAAAATTAGGACCTCTGCCTTTCCTGGCCCACAGTCCTTCTAGACGGCAGTTGGATGGGGCTGCATCTGCAGGTCTCGAAGCCCGGCTGGCCCCCTCACTGGTCACGGTGCCCACCCGCCCCGAGCCGGCCCCCTCCGAGACCCTGCACTGCCCCAGGGCCGCGCGCCTCAGACCCACAATTCCCACAGGCCTCCGCCGCGTTCGGGGTCAGGGCTGGCCACGGGGGCGATGTGCGGGTGACCTGCAAGGCGGGGGCAAAGCCCCGGCTCACTGCGGCTCACCTGGTTGGCGCGGAGCAGCAGCGGGACCGGCAGCGTCTCCAGCTCCAGCGACTCCTGGGCCGGGTGCGTGAACAGCTTCGTGGGACTGTCGCCGAGCCTCCTGCGGGTCACCCGTGCCATCCGTTTGGGGGTTCCGGCTCGCCCTTGAGGGAGAACTCTCTCTCCTCTGTTGTGTCCAGGTGCTCCCCGACTGTCGGCCCCGCTGGCCTCCAGTAACTCTGGGCCGTCCGCCGGACTCGGAGGCAGTAGCTCCCAGAGGCGTCCTCACCTACTTCCACGGCTGCATGAGCTCCAGCCCTCAGATAAATCATCCCAAATCCCCCACAGCGTTCCATCAAGGAAGCGCGATCTTCATCAGCATGGCCCTAGATGAGATGGTCCCCAAGGCAGAGAATAAGTCCCCCCAAGGCCACCGTGAGCGTCGTGCACAAGCCGTGGGCGCGGTCACAGACACGTGCTCACACGTTTTGCCTGGTGGCAGGTGCCAGACCAGGGGGTCTCAGACTTGGGTGTGCACGCATGTCACCTCAGGATCTCCGTCTCTTACTGACGTGCGGGTACCATATGTCTGCCGCGGGCCCCCGACTCTGCATCTCTAACCAGCTCCCGGGTGAGGCCAGTGAGGCTGGTCCGGGGACCGCACTTTGAGGGGCCAGGTGTCACAGGCCTCGCGAGCTGCACATGGGACCTCCACAGTCTCTCTTCGTTCTGACGGGCAGTAGTTTGCCCCAAGTCGCACCCATCGTGAAAGGCGCCCACGTCCGCAGGGGTCCCGGCCAGTTCCCCTAAGGCTCCCCGGGAACGCCGTGCCAGCCCACGCACAAAGCCACCGTGAGAAAGGCTGCAGCTGGCGCCATGGGCTCTGGGGACTTTGGGGACTGCTCCCAGACTGGTCGCCTTGGGCCAGGCCTTGCCCGTGGTCACAGGTGGCCCGGCGGCTGCAGAATCGATGCCCGCCTGCCCTGGGCAGGAAGCAGGTTCAGACGGAGGCCTTGGTGATGTGAACTTTGCTCCCACCCACCCCCACCCTCGCGCGGGGGCTCAGGGCTTCAGCTTCCTCACCCTCCCGTCAGATCCGGAGCCCACCGGCCCGCCGTCTAGCCGTGTGACCTGGTCATGCTGTTCGCCTCGTCTCCCCAGCACCTGACACGGCCCGATACACACAGTAGGTACGCAGCAGAGGCGTGCTGAATGGGCGGATGAGTCTGCGGCTTGCACAATACTTTATCTTTTTAAAAATTTTTTAAGTTTATTTATTTATTTTGAGAGAGACAGAGACAGTGCGAGTGGGGGAAAGGCAGAGAGAGAGAGAGAGAGAGAGAGAGAGAGAATCTCAACCAGGGTCCCCACTCTCAGTGCAAAGCCCAGCACGGGGCTCGAACTCACGAAACTGCGAGATCATGACTTGAACCCAAACCAACAGTCAGACGCTTAACCGGTGAGCCACCCAGACGCCCCATCGCCATACTTTATCTTAAGTTGATCTCGCTTGGCCATCCGGACCTTCTAGGGCTCCCCATCCCCCCCCCCATTTATTTGCACAAAGACCACAGACCCATGTCACCAAAATACTCAACACAATCTAGGTAGAAAAGCTCCCGTCCCTCGAAGCCCACAGGCGTGGCTATCCAAGGCCAAGAAGAAAGGAGAGGGGAAGAGGCTATCAAATCTGTCAAATGCAGATTCCCAGGGCTCAGCTCAGACGTGCCGAATGAGCCCCTGGAGGCGGGGCCCGCCATCTGCATTTCCACTCGCTTCCCCGGAGATTCCGGCACGGGGGGTCCCACGTTCCGTCTGCCGTTACTGTCTGGCCCTCAGCCTTCCCTTGTTCGTGTGAATGAGCAAGGGGCTGATTCGCTCAACTGTTGCTTCGACACTCCCTGATGAAGCGCCGACCCCATACCAGGCGCTGCGCTATGTGTGGGGGCCCCACAAGACGATAAGACACAGCACTTGTCCCCAGGGGGCTTGGGAGAGGGGAGAGCAGACAGGCCAGAATGCGGGTTAGGTCCCCAGGGCCACGCGAGGGGCTGGTGTGAGGAGCTGGAGCAGGGTGCCGGCCGAGCAGGCAGGATGAGAAGGGCGCGGCCGGGGAAAGCCCAGTGCGGCCGGGGTGTGGGCTTCCAGGCAGAGCGTGGCAGAGACGGGCTGAGCGTCACGCCAGGAACCTGCTCGTCCAGCCGGGAGCACAGCACGTGGAGTTTGCACTTCACGGTTGAACCCGGACACCGCGGGCGTGAATTCCCCAGCTCCCACGAATACGGGGTCAGGTGCCCCGGGAGGCTTTGGAATATCACCTGCTGTCCGGAACCTAAACGGGTATCGCCCCTCTGAGGACGGGTGCAGAAGACTAGTCTTTACAGTAATTGAGAGTTTGCCCTGATCCTGCCAACCACCGTGCCTGATTTAAAACCCTTCCATCTGGAGTCACTGGTCGAGGGCACTTTATCAAAGCAAAGATGGATGACGCTGTGAGCAGGTTTCGCTGCTGGCACTCAGGAAAATGCGTTATCCCCTCTGCCGTGCGGCGAAAGTTCTTTAATCACGGGTGATTGAAGGTGACCAGCCTTGAATTATTCGTCAACGGCATCGCCGCGAAGGAGTGATTCATTGGGCGAGTAAACTTTGCAAACGAACGCAGATCCTGAGCTGCCGGGAGTTTCATCCAAAGCTGAAACACGCATTATTTCGACTATCCGTCTTCGCGGCGCGGACGAAATCCGAAGCGGAGCCTGGCGTGCGGCTGTGATCTCGGCTCTCTCCGTGCACTCGGGCTGCTGAGAAGACAGAACCGGAGGCAGGGGGGAGTCCCCACACGTTCCCCTGCGCCCCGGGGGCCCTCGCAGCCGCCTCGCCGCGTGGAGCAGCGCCCCCACGTGGGCCACCTTCTGCGTGGAAGCTTAGTCACCCTTTGCTCAGGACCTGGCCCGAAACACCGGCCCAGCCTGGGCGACACCGCTCACCGCCCCTGGGGATCCCGGCTCCCACTTCACCGTTCATTTGCTTGGGAGCAAATTATGTTGGTTCCAAAGAAAAGACTGCCCGTTTGTCACATGCCACATTGGGGGACGTGCCCCGCCTTTTCCATCGTTCTGGTTCAGCCTCAGATTCTCTGGAGGGTAAGGTCAGGGAAGGCAGGAAGGCTGTGGCTGTCCTCGGCCTGCTCCCCAGCCTCACGGACCCTCCTGCCGGGCTGCTCTCTCAGCCGGTGGTGCTGCCCCCTGGTCACTGGTCCCGCCAGACACACCACCCCCAGCCACGGTCAAACCCCCTGTGACACTTTCCAGTCATCACAACCTCTCTTCTGTAGCAAGGACCACAGCCGCGGGGGTGTGTGTGTGTGTGTGATTGCTTGATTAAGTCTCGTCTTTCTCTCAAGTGGCTCCGCTCCACCAGAACACAGTTCATTGCTTTCCCCTTGGCATCCCAGGAACCCAGTGTTGAGGCTTAGTGGGGCACTAAGAATCACCAAGGTTTAGAATTAACTGAAGGAGAGAGAGGCCTGGGGGAGGCAGGCAGGCGGGAGCAACGTGCCAGCTTTATGTCCGCGAGGCGGGAGGCTGCCACGTGCCGCCCGGCAGGCTCGCCAGGCCATCCTGCACACGATACGGCCTGCAGGCTAGACCCCGGACGGCCCGCCCTCGGCGAAGCCAGGCTCTGCTTGCCCTGGCTGGCTGCCTCCTGGGTGGAGAGAACAGAGAATGTCCAGGGCTCCAGGCATTCGGGGGATGGGAAATACAGACCGGCTGCAGCCACAGATCGTCCCGTCCACGGAGAGGTGCAGGCAAGGTGTGGGCGAGGGGCTGGTAGCTCCAAGTTAGCAGCGGTCCCCACTAGGGGCAAGTGAGGACCTGGGGAAGCGTGCCCTGCAAGAGCCAGTGCAGGGCCTGGAACAGAGCAAGAGGTCAGTGGGTAGAGGGATGGAGGGAGGGAGGGATGGAAGGCTGGGTGGATGGATGTGTAGATGGATGAACAGATTGATGGGTGGATGGATGTGTGGATGTGTGGATGGACAGATGGGTGGGTGGGTGGATGGTTGGATGGATGGATGGACGGACGGACGGACGGATGGATGGATGGATGGATGGGGGGTAGATGGCTGGGCAGATGGCTGGCCAGAAGGATGGACAGATGGGTGGCTGGGTGTATGGGTAAGTGGATAGATGTGTGGGTGGGTGGGTGCCTGGGCAAAGGGACAGTTGGATGGGTGCTTGGCTGTGTGGGTGAATGGATGAATGGACAGATAGGTGGGTGTATGGATGGGTGGATGGACAGGTGCATAGGTGAGTGTGTGGATAGATGAATAGGTGAGTTGGTGGGCAGGCAGGTGGGTAGGTGGATGGATGGACAGGTGGACAGGTACATAGGTAAGTGTGGATGGATAGGTGAGTGGGTGGGTGGATGGACAAGTGGACAAGGGAGTGAGCAGATAACCCAGGAGAGAACAGGAGAAAAAGATGTGGTACTGGGAAGACAGCACAGACAAACCCAAGGAGTGAGGCCAGCCCTTCCTAGGCCGGGAATTGTGAGCAGCTGGACAGCGACCTGCAAATAGTCCTGGAGAAGCAGCTAGGGAGGGCTCGCTCAGGGGCCCAGGTCACGGCGGAAGCTCCGGGCCTATGAAACCTAAATCATACCGTCGCTTCTCTGCCTAAACCCTTCAGGTGGTTTTCCATACCTTGAGGGTAAGCCCCCAGCTCCTGCCCTGAGAAATCAGCCCCCACCAACCCCTCTGCCCCCTCGCCCCCCAGCCTCCCTTCCAGTCTGTTCCTTGAGCCAGGGTGGCCCTTTCGGACCCAAGCCCCACTGCTCCTTCCCTGCCGAGGGGGCTCCTGGCCCCCGCTGGCTCCCATGGACCCCTCAGTCCTAGCTCAGCGTCGCCCCTCCACCTGCACACGGCACTCCCACACACGCGTAACTTCTGCATCTGTGTATATTTGCTGTCTTTGGCCCTTAGACCTTGGCCCCGAGTGCAAGAATGTTCTGCTCTGGGCAGGGAGCCAGATGGAGGCCCACACAGGGGATGGTCATCATTGCCGGGTCAACGAGTAAGAACCCCAGGACAACGGAGTACCGTTGCCCATCAGGAAGACACGGCAGAGTGCCCGCCATGAGGCGAGGGCCCGGGGATCAGAGCCCACGGGCGACCTGGGGAGGGAGAGAAGTCTTCATGGACAAGGGCCACAGCAATGGCCACGGAGGCCAGATTGTTCCACGGATAGGAAGGGTATCAAGGCTCCAAGAGGAGGGAACAACATGAACAAAGGCCTGGCGGGGGGGGGGCAGCCAGGGAGGCGTTTGCCGGAATTTCTGGCTGGAGGGAGACATCAGGATCGGGAGTCAAAGACCACTGAATGGAAACCTACTGGCACCGGGGAGCCACGGAAGGTTTGTGATACAGAGAGAGCGTGATGGGGACGTCAGTGCCCGCCGGCTCTGAGGTCCCGGAAGCAGGGAGACATTTCACGGGGCAGGGAGGAACACGGCAGAGGGGACAGGCTCTGGGGAGGTGAGGCTCGCATTCCTCACCATGTGAAGGGAGGAAACAGAAGGTGATGGTGACCGAGGATCAGAGGTGGGCTGCCTCAGTCCCTCCGGCCGCTCTACCAAAATACTGCAGACTGGGGCGGCTTATAAACCACAGAGATTTACTTCTCCGGTTCTTTTATTTTTAATTTTTTTAATGTTTATTTATTTTTGAGAGACAGAGACAGAGCATGAGCAGGGGAGGGGCAGAGAGAGAGACACACACACACACAGAATCCGAAGCAGGCTCCAGGCTCTGAGCTGTCAGCACACAGCCTGATGCGGGGCTCAAACTCAAGGACCTTGAGACTGTGACCTGAGCCAGTTGGTCACTTAAACGACAGAGCCCCCCGGACGCCCCTATTTCTACAGTTCTGGGGGCCCGCAGTCCCGCATCGAAGCACCAGCAGACTCGGGGTCTCGTAAAGGTCTCTTCCTGGTTCAGAGCTGGCCGCACTCCCCCTGCACCCTTGGATGGTGGAAGGAGCTGGGGGCTCTCTGCAGCCTCTTTTATAAGGGAACTAATCCCATCCATGAGCCACCACCCTGGTGACCTAATTACGTCTCAAAGGCCTCCGCTACTATCACTGGGAATTAGGATTCAGCCTGCAAATTTGGTGGGAACACGGACATTCAGTCTGTAGCACGCAGGGGAAGCATGTGGCCAGTTGGGGAGATGTGTTCTGAGACCAAGGTCAGTTCGGTCAAGAGCAGGAAGCCGGAGAGGTTTCTCCCCATCCCCTTTCGTCCCCACTCAGAAATCAGTGTCCTCCTAAAACCATAAAGGAAAAGGCTGATCTATTTGGCCGCGTGATGTTTTAAATTTCCACACGGACAAAGAGATCAGCCAATGACACCCTGGGAAAATATGTGTCGCACTTGTGACTGACAGAGATGGGATCCTCACATGTAAAGAGCTCTTACAAATAAATAAAAAGGACCTTCGACTCATTAGAAAGAGGCGCAAAGAAAAAAATAACAGGCGGTTCCTAGGAAAATCAGTGCTCATGCCGTGTTCATGGGCTCGACTCACTTCATCTGTAATGAGAGACACGGAATGAAAGCGCACTTACAAACATTTAAAATGTTTTTATTTAGACTCGTAAAGATTAAAAATTGAGGAGAAACACGATGGGTGGGAGCAGTGGAGGACAATTTGCCGATAGGAATTAACGCTTCAGCTGCACATTCCCCTCGGTCTAGGAATCTCACTTTGAGGATTTGACGTGAAGGATACATCTGTACACGTTCAGGGAAGCATGAGCAAGAGCGCTCTCCGAGGTGTTGCTTGCTGTGGCGGGCGGCTGGAAATCACCAGAATGTTCTCGGCAGGGAGGCGCTTACGTAAATTACAACGTAATCACACAAAGGGGCAGCGTGACTTCTCAACCGTTAGAGGAAGACGCTCGGTTGCTCAGACGCAGTCCCCGAGGTGGACGGTTGGGCGAATAAACGGAGGCGTGGCGCAGCTGGCACACACTTATTAAAATAAAAATCCGACCTACACCCCTATTCAAAAATACAACGAATCATAATCACTTCTGGGAAGGATGACCGAGGGACTGGGATGTTGGATGGGAAGGAAGCCGCCTTTTCACAGATTTTTTCGTTCAAGTTCGGCCACGTCCTTATTACACCTCCTCTTCGTCGCTGGCGTTCCCCTCCCTCTTGAGTCTTTTCCGTGATGCTCGGGACCCCCATCAGCTTTCCACACAACTTCCCAACCCACCGGACTTTACTCTCAGCGCCCATGACCTAGAAAGACCGTTGAAAAATCTATTTCACACTAAAGTGTTAATGACTCCCGCAAAGATGCCATACTGTGGCAAGAATAACGGCAGCATTCGGGGCGCGGGGATCATGTAGAGAGACCAGTCAGGGTAGAGGCAAGCCGTCTACAGTTCTCAGACCTTGCTACCTGCCCAGCTCCTCTACGAGGCAGGACAGCAGGCAGGTGTTGAGGCCTTTAGGAGACCGTCCATCGGCACTGTTGGGGTCACTCCAGGGGACGGAGGACTCCCTGGTTGTCTAGAACGGAGTGACTCGAGGTCAGAAGTGGGCGAGCAGCTTTCTCGAGAGTCGCTGCCTGGCCTGTGGCTCCGCCGCACACACCGGGCACCTGACCGGAGGCCCCCAGCCCCGCCCTTCCCATGAGAAATGACTCGGCCCCTCACTGACCCACCTCGACCCTGACTGTTGGCACGGCCGTTCTCAGGGGCAGTGGGACAGGACACGAGGGGGACCTCTCACCTCCCTGGGCCGTGGTTCTCAGCCTCCCCGAGCATCCAAACCCTCAGGGGAGCTTCCTAAGACAGAGTGCTGGTCTCCACCACGGTCTCTGGTCCCGCAGATCTGGGGCCGGCCCGAGAGCGTGCCCTCCCGCAGGCGTCCCGGGGACGCTGAGGCTGCTGGTCCGGGGCACCCCACTCTGAGAACGGCGGCTCTGGTCGGTGAGTGCGGCCTCTGCTCAGGACAAAGGCCACCAGGAGCCTAGGCCGGCACCCTGCGGGGATGAAGACCGCAGCTTCTATTTCAGCCACAGGATCCCGGCCAAATCCTACCCTCAAAAATAACCCATCCCAGGATCACGACCTGCCTCTTCAGTCGCGGCTCAGAGAGCCAGGGCCACGGACACTCAGGCCACGGGACGCGGGCTACCTGTGTGCTCAGCCTGTGGCCACGAGCCTGGCGGGGACGCGGGGCGTCCGAGGAATCTGGGCTCAAATCCCTGCTCTTCCCCGACCCACCGGCTTAGCCGAAGCACCCACCGAGCCCTGCCCCCAGCGTCCTCGTGAGCAGAACAGGGGCAGTGGTGGCCCTGCGGGGGCACTTGCCATGAAGGTGACACGAGGCAGCGCACGGTGCCTGGCACGTGCTAAGTGCTCATAGAAAGTAGCGGCCGTGAATAATTCTGTTTGAGAGACGCTTGGCCCAGTTCTGCCACCCACAACTTACTGGCCCTGGAAGACACGGGGCCCTGTGGTGGGCTGGGGACAGGACAGGCGCGAGCGTCTGTGTGGCTTCTCAGAGTCAGACGCCTTCCTTGCTCACGGCCTTGGCACGGATCAGCCCCCCAGGGCCAGGCTGCCGAGGAGGAAGTTGGGCCCGACCTCCGCCCACGGGCCCTCCCCAAACGAAGTGACCATCTCCCGCCCGTCTCGGTCCCTCCTCGGAACCCGCGCAGGAGAACCTGACGCCAAGTCCGAGGCCCCGAGCTCCACTGCGGCCTCTGCAGTGACCGGAGGTGGAGACGGCGCAGGGATGCGGCGGGTCAGAGCCCGGCCTCCGTCCCCGCCAGCCCGGCACACGCCTGCGGCTAAGACGGGGAGGCCTCCGGCTCTGGAACCCTCTACGCGCAGGAGCCGGAAGCGGCATTTGCCTGGAGCCCGAGCCCCGAGACGACCGGCTGGAGCTCAGACCCGCGGGGCTGGCCGACCTCTCGGCCGGGGGCCTGCCCGGGGCCCGCGCTCCCCTCGGCGCTTCCCGAGGCGCCTCCGGAGGGCAATGTTCGGAAAGTCATCGTCTAGGTCCGTCACCGAGGTATTTTTAGCCCCTCTCTGTGAAGACCACAGCTCCGAGGCCAAGAGCAGGGACTCCAAGGCAGGGCCAGAGAACATTCTTGAACCACGGTCCCTGCTCTGGGCTGGACCGGGTCCCGCGGCTAATTTAGAACTTGACCCTTCCCCCAGAGAGCACGCTCTGCCCGAGCCGTCCGAGGACAGAAGCGGGGCCTGTGCCTGCTGGCGTGTCGGCACGTCGTCTCCCTCGGATCCACTTCCTCCGCCCGCCTCCTACGAAACACCACGGGTCCGACACCGTGAGCTCGACACGCCGCTTACTCTTTCTCTAATACGCCTTAAAGGAAATCCTATTAAAGTGTGTAGAAGACGGAGAAAAACTCTTCCGTGTGACTTTGATAAGCCGTGACGACACCAGCCGAGAGAACGTCCCACTTCCGGAGTGTCAGGACACGGCGGGTCCCAGCTGGCAGGGGAGAAGCTGTGTATTGCCAGGCCTCTGCACCTGTCATTTCTTCTGCCGTGCTCTCTCCCTCCCTCCCTCATTCTCTCTCTCTCTCTCTCTCTCTCTCTCTCTCTCTGTCTCACACACACACACACACACCCCTTGTTCCCCTGGATAACTGACTTGACCTCCCGGGAGACCTTTCCCAGCCCCTAACCACCCGGCCTCCGGGAGTGAACACACGCCTGCGTGCCCCCCGTCCTCCATCTGCTGTGACTCCCTGCCTCCTGTCCTCTGTCAGCTCCAGGAAAAGACCCCTGTTAGCAAAGGGGTATGAAGAGTGTGAACCCGGACCCTCTTCCCGGCTGTGACCTGGGGCGGGTCATTCGTGTGCTCTCCCTAGGCCCCAGCGTCCTCACGTACACGATGGGGGTGATGACAGAATGGGAGAATCGGATATGGCGGCCAAATACTCAACGTGGCCCAGCACTTGGCTCAGTGCTCAGTAAATACTTGACATGGGCATGGATGACTGCAGTCTGAGCACAAGCCTGAGCTTGGACAATAATGTAGCTGATTTCAGAACCACTGAAAATCTTATCAAAAATACAGGTCTTTAGGGGCGCCTGGGGGGCTCAGTCAGTTAAGTGTCCGACTTCAGCTCAGGTCATGATCTCATAGTCTGTGAGTTCAAGCCCTACATTGGGCTCTGTGGTGACAGCTCAGAGCCTGGAACCTGCTTTGGATTCTGTGTCTCCCTCTCTCTCTGCCCCTTCATCTCTCATGCTCTGTCTCTCTCTCTCTCAAAAATGAATAAATGTTAAAAAAAAAAAAATACAGGTTTTCAGACCCCAGTCCAACGTCCCAAGCCAAGTCCAGAACCTGTACTTATGCAAGCTTCTGTGTGATTGTTCGGAAGCCCCACAGCCTATCTCTCTCCCAGGGACAGTGCTGCCTCGCAGGATGGCCACGGAGAACCCGCATGGCTCCACAGAGTCCCCAGGTCCGGGCAGTGGGAGGTGGCACCTAGCGGCTAGAGACCATTCCGCGGACCGTGATGGGCGGATGGTGGTTAATCTGGTTAGGACACTCAAAAGCCAAGATGTTCGATGTTGCTGCTGCTGCTGCTGATCCTGGTGGCCTTGGTGATGACGGTGACGGTGAGGGGGACAGCAGCGCTGGCGACTTCTCGGACACCCAGTAAGAGATGCATTGATGTTTTCCTCCCTTCACAGACAAAGCCGCAGAGCCCCCGGGTGCGGACTAGACTCCATGAGGGCACCCAGGAGGGAAATGACGGAGGGGACCCCTACATGCACCTTCCGAGCTGTGTTCTGACAGTCTGCGGAGCCCGGGGACTGAGACATGGTTCTTGGGTTCCGGCCACATCCGGTGCTCCACAATCCCACCCCCTAACTCAGAATCTCTGCTCGAACTTCTAACAGGCACGACGGCAGAAATCCATCGCGGGCTTTAATATCTCCGTGCCCCCCTCACCTGCCGGCCTCCCACAAGGGCGGATTGTGGCCGTGGGGCCGGTTCTGGACAGCAGGATTTGAGAGCCACTGTGCCTTCTTCACCTGTTCCCGGCCACAGAGAACTCGGGGTCCAATTCGTGCAGTTTCTGGACTTTCTCTGCATGAGAAATAAACCCTTACTAGTTAAGAGAATTAGTGGATTTATTGGTGAAAGCTGCCCACATTAACTTCCTTGACTGCTACTAATTTCAAGGTTAATTTCTCCAACTTCTGTCATCCATTGCAAAGCTCAGGCCTTTATGGTGGGATTTTAATAATTACAGGTCTTAAATTACAATGCTGTTACATTATTATTATTTTTCTTATTATTCTTAGCCTGTTTGGCCCTGAACAAAACTCAGTTTTGTTCCATATAAAAAACACGACTCTCGGAAGTGGGCCGGTCTTCTACTCCGTGTCACCTCACCGAGGCTATTAAAGGTAAGAGAAGCAGACAGCTCCTGTTGGGGTCCTGATTTACGAATCACATTACGTTAAGTCAGTAGGCTTCCAAAGTCAGAGGATAAAAGCTTCAAACATCAAATCGGAAAATGAAAATATAAAGACAGTGGTCCCCACGCGGCCCCTAAGAAACAGCTGGCAGAGCCCAGGACGAGGGCAGCCCTCTCCCCGCTGCTTCTTCGGGCTCTCTCTGCCTTTCCTACAAAGAACCTTCCGTGCCCCATAAAGCTGTTCAAGAAATGCAGCAGAATCTTATCAGCTACTGGAAATTACAGACAGAATTTCATGACTATTACACTCCTTTCATGCTAAGAACCTGGAGAAGTTTTTACAAATAATTTAATTCAATTAACCCTCGAGTATTAAATTTCAGATGCTTGAGTCTATAATTGAATCTTTTTAAGGAGGAAAATCTATTACGTGCACAAAAACAGAGACTCAAACCTTTACAGTCATAAAGAACCTTCTGGAAAGGGGGTGCTTGGGTGGAAGCTGGGTCACTCTTGGCTTCACCGTCTCCTCATCAATACCCTGCCGCAGCCCCTGCCCTTCCCTCATCTCAGCAACCCTCCCCGCTGGTGCCGCGTCCCTCCCCGCCCCATCCCTGCAGGGTCCCTCCCAGCTCCCAACTCCTGGGCCTGACCCTCATTGGCTCAGACCCGGTGATGTGCTCATCTCTGAGCCAATCATGGTGGGCGAGGGGAGGGGCTAGCAGAGGGGCTTAACCATTCCGGATCCATGCCTGGTGCGCACATGCGCTTTCCCGGAAGTTGGTGCCGAGACAGACAGACAGACGCCCACCGTACCAACACGCCGCGTTCCTCTGCCGCGTTGATTCTGGATCACCCTGATGTCCCTGGAATACTGAGGCTCTTGAATCTATGACATGAACCCTCAGTTTTACGAATAGACGCTGAGGCCCTGACCTGGGAGGTCCCCAGCAAGGGGGTGGCAGAGCCCCACGGGGGGCCGTGAGCTGCCCCCCGCCGCCTTGGGCCACGGGTGTGCTTGTGGCCCTGGGCCTGGCGCTGGGCTCTGCTAACACGGAAGTTTCCAGGCCCACCTCCCGCTAAGCAGAGTGCCGAGTGCTAGGAGTTCCACCTGTGAGTGCCGTCTGCTCCGGTTTGTCTGGGGGCAAGTGGCTTCCATCTAATACCTTTATTCTGTCCCAGGAGTGCTTCCATAAAGGGACAGCGTCAACCCAGAGGAAGTGGTGCACAGGCCAGGCCCTGGGGGGAGCGGCAGCCTGGCCCAGGGTTCGTGCTCCGGGCACACGGTTCACTCGGCTGCTGGATGTTTCCTCCCCCAGCCCGTCCGGGAGTCGTTTGTTGGTTTTAAACTGAGGTCATTAGCTTCTTGGCATCGGAACAGTATTTCTGGGTGTCCGTGTGGGTCTGTGAACCGGGTGGTCCTCTGTGGTGGGGGTCCTGTGCCCTGCGGGGGTTCGGCAGCGCCCCGGCCTCCACCCTCGCTGTGCCTGCACACCCACCCCGCATAGCAATGAGCAGAAGTGTCCGTGGACATTGCCCGGTGTCCCTGGAGGGGCGCCTGGGCGGCTCAGTGACCGTCTGACTTGGGCTCAGATCATCATTTCACCGTTTGCGAATTTGAGCCCCGTGTCAGGCTCTGTGCTGACAGCTCAGGGCCTGCTGCGATTCTGTGTCCCCCTCTCTCTGCTCCGCCCCAGCTTGTGCGCTTTCTCTCTCTCTCTTTCTCTCAAAAATAAACACTTAAAAGAAAAAAAGAAAAAGACCCGGCCCCTGGGGTTCCCAGTAAATGCCAACCGAAAAATTCGCCGAACTGGGCTTCTCCGGCAGAGACCGGCGAGCGTGGAGTGGACCCGAACCATCGGAGGTGGCGCGTTGACGCAGCGGGAATAAGCCGGGCGACAAAATCCCTCTCCTTTCTTGCCCCTCGGTGGGGTCACCAATTAGTTAACACGGAGACTGCAGCGTCCGGAAGGGGAACGGCGGCCGCAGCGATTCGGTTCCACAACCTGGGGTCCGCTCGCCGACCTGCGCCCCGGGAGGGCCTCCTCCGTGCGCTCGGACCCGACGTCTGGAGGCAGCGACCGCACGATGCAGCGACAGAGGCCCGGCCAGCCCGGGATGCCCGCGGCGCAGACACCTGACCGGTCCCCTTGAGAACTGCCCCGGACACAGCCTCTCCCGGGTCTGGCCGCCTTCACGCCTACTCCGCCCCTAAACAGAATCGGTGCCGCCCATCCCTCGCCGGCTTACCCCGCAAGGTCCCGAAGGACTTCTAATCCACAGGATAGTGACATCCATT
>PITB01033165.1:0-14254 GCA_004024585.1 Paradoxurus hermaphroditus | reverse complement strand
CCCCGCAGACAGGCCCGCAAAAGAGCTGCAGACCACTCTGCGGTGCCAATTAATTCCTTCACTTCCCCTACTTCTGATTCCCACCCCCACCCCTACCCCCGAGTTCAGTCTCAAATATGATTGCAAAGAGCTCCCCAAACACTACTTTCAAGCGATTTACTTGACCTTCAGCATCCAGGAAAGGGGTCCCCACCAGGCCGCTCAACCGCTCCTCGATTTTCAGGGGTCCTCACTCCCAACAGCTGTTAGTTAGGAAGGCGTTTCCCGTGGCCTTGGTTTCATGCCTGCACCTCTCCTGCAGGACAGAAGCTCTGGGGTGGGGGGGCAATGGCCGAGTGTCTGTTTTCGGGGTTCCCTACCCGGGGTCAGCCAGGGCCGCAGGCGCATTCCTTCGGATACTGGGTCTCCCCGTGTAGCAGGGCCAGGGCTGGACGCGGGCCCACGTGTGGTGCCACTTTGTGTCAGACTCTGTGCCTAAAACACTCAGCGGCCAGTATCTGGGCAGCTAGGGCGAAGCCTACCCTAATTTGTGCGGGCCCAGGCAGTGAGACGGCAGGCACCTGACTGGGGCCCTATTTTATTCCTAGCTGGGTTTCTTTTTGTAATGTTTTTATTTATTTTTGAGAGACATAGAGACAGAGTGTGAGCAGGAGAAGGGCAGAGAGAGAGGAAGACACAGAATGCGAAGCAGGCTCCAGGCTCTGAGCCATCAGCACAGAGCCCAACGCGGGCCTCGAACTCACAAACGGTGAGATCATGACCTGAGCCGAAGTCAACTGCCTTGACCAACTGAGCCACCCAGGCGCCCCCCCAGCTGGGTTTTAAAGCTGGGACTGCAGTGTTGTGACGTGACCGAAGCAGGGCTTTAGGAAGAAAAAAAAACAGCAGAGGACAAATATTAAGGTCTATTAAGATCTATTAAGGTCTCTCGGTGAGGAAGAAATAAACAAAATTATTTTCCCATTTAAAAGAAGGCAAAAAACTCCGAGGAGGAAATTAATGAACGAGAGCCATAGTGAACACGGAAATATTTTGTTTGCTCCCTACAGGCTGCATTTCACAATTTTACCTCTCTTCCATAAAATAAAGTAAAATAAAATAAAATAAAGTGAAAGTAAAGTAAAATAAAATAAAGTGAAGGTAAAATAGAATAAGTAAAATAAAATAAAATAAAGCAAAATAAAATAAAGTGAAAGTAAAATAAAATAAAGTGAAAGTAAAATAGAATAAGTAAAATAAAATAAAATAAAGCAAAATAAAATAAAGTGAAAGTAAAATAAAATAAAGTGAAAGTAAAATAAAATAAAATGAAAGTAAAATAAAATAAAGTGAAAGTAAAGTAAAATAGAATAAGTAAAATAAAATAAAGTGAAAGTAAAATAAAATAAAATGAAAGTAAAGTAAAATAAAGTAAAATAAAATAAAATACACCTGGTCAAAAGGTGGGTTACATTGTCTGCCTTCAGCCTTGTAAAGCTTTAGTGAGGCAAACCTTCTCAGAAAGGTCATGCGGCAGTTTCTCCAAGCTCAGTTTCTTCCAGTAAAACGGTCGGCGGCAGGTGGTTCCAGCAGCTTTGCTAGAGGTGCCCCTGACTCCCTAGGAGGAGGCCGTGGGACATTCCAAACTCCTCCTCCCAGAAAGAAAACCTTAAAGACTGATTGAACACAGCAGCGGCCAGGCTGGATTTCGAGCCCGAAGGGCCCTCTAAGCAGTAAAGGGCCCTCCTGCTCAGCTGGCCCCCGGGGCTGTGGAAGGCAGTGTTGTGAGGAGGATCACTCCGGGCTCTAGAAGTGTAGATCCTTCCTGAGCTCTGCTCTTCACTGCGCCTGGCTTAGTCCTCACTGCAGCCCCATGGGTTAAAGAGGTACCATGATTATCTCCGTTGTCAACATGAGAAAACAGAGTCCAGAGAGGTTAGGTAACTTGTCCACACTCACACAGGTAGTAGAATTAGAACCCAGGACTGTCTATGGCATTGGCACAAAAAACAGACACATAGATCAAAGGAATAGAATAGAGAACTCAGAAACGGGTCCACAAATATATGGCCAATGAATCTTCGACAAAGCAGGAAGGAGTATCCAATGGAAATATACAGTCTCTTCAGCAAATGGTGCTGGGAAAACTGGACAGTGACATGCAGAAGAATGAACCTGGACCACTTTCTTATACCATACACAAAAATATATTCAAAATAGATGGAAGACCTAAATATGAGACAGGAAACCATCAAAATCCTAGAGAAGAACACAGGCAGCAACCTCTTTGACCTCGGCCGCAGTAACTTCTTGTTGGAGACCAAAAGACGTTGGCCCTGGTGACATTACCTAAGGAGAAGACTCAGGCCCATAAGGCAGTGCCCTAGACCGGGGCCCTCATCGGTGGATGGGGGTGCCTTGAAGCATATGCCAGGTTATAATACAACAAGAACAGAATTATGGCTGGTTTGACTCTGAAGGAGGGCTGGTTAGCCAGAGACGGGTAAGATTCCTCAGGGAGGAACAACCTAAGACAGGAACAGCCGCAGTCAGAGTCACCACGACACCTGGCTCTAGGGTCACTGGGCCTCTGTGTTGATTTGTGATTCATCCTAATTTCCTCCTGAAGAAGACGGACCATAGAAAAATAGGAGTGGTTCCACAGCTTCCTCCCCTATTAAACCAGCATATGCAGCCACACTTTATTAATAGTAAAATAATGTTGAGAATCATGGAAATAAAATCTCTAAGAAATCAATAGAGTTTAGAATGTATTTTGATCTATTTAGACTGATGTCAGACCCTCAGGAATGTGACTATTGCTGTGAGTCTCGAAACAAAATTGTAATAGGGAATAGAAGTTAGAATAATGTTTTAAGAAAATTATGATGTTTTTCATGTAATCTTTCAACTGTAACCGGCAATCTATGATTAAAACCTTTGTACTCTGTACTTCCTCTTTCAACCTATACCACTTATTAGAATGTGCCCATTTGTTTTACCTTGCTTACGTGTGAATTGTTTTTAACCTTTCAACCGAAGTTGTCTTTGAACATTTCTATTGTAAATCATGGGAACAATCAAGAGGGGCTGAGATCATTTTGTTAATCATTATGAAATATACATCTGTACTGCTTCAAAAACTTCATAGAAACCCAGAAAGAAAAATAAACTTTGAGCAGTCTGGAAAAGAGGCTGTCTCTATGTCGTTTGTGTGTCTTTGTCTTGTTTTGTCTTTATGTTTCAGCCCTTACATAGGGAGCCCCGGACCAGTCCTGATATGAGGCTGACTCCAAGAGACTGACTTTGCATCATCTCTCGTGCCTAGACCAACCCTCACGCAAGTGAAACCCTGGACCAGCCCGAAGCCCTGAAGGAGCTGGCCTCCTCTCAGGGCAGACCCCGGCAACTTCTTACTTGACACGTCTCTGGAGGCAAGGGAAATAAAAGCAAAAATGAACTATTGAGACGTCATCAAGATAAAAAGTTTCTGCACAGCGAAGGAAACAATCAGCAAAACTAAAAGGCAACTTGCGGAATGGGAGAAGATATTTGCAAATAACATATCGGATAAATGGTTAGTATCCAAAATCTATAAAGAACTTACTAAACTGAACACCCAAAAAACAAATCCAGTGAAGAAATGGGCAGAAGACAATAGACTCTTCTCCAAAGAAGACATCCACATGGCTAACAGACACATGAAAAGATGCTCAACATTACTCATCATCAGGGAAATACAAATCAAAACCACAATGAGATACCACTTCATACCGGTCAGAATGGCTAACATTAACAGTTCGGGCAACAACGGATGTTGGCGAGGATGTGAAGAAAGAGGAACAGTTTTGCACTGTTGGTGGGAAGGCGAACTACCGAAGGCGCTCTGGAAAACAGTACAGTGGTGCCTCAAAATGTTAAAATAGAACTCACCGATGACCCAGCAATTGTACTACTAGGCATTTATCCAAGGGATACAAAACTGCTGACTTGAAGAGGTATATGCACCCCAATGTTTAGAGCAGCACTATGGACAATAACCAAATTATAGAAAGAGCCCAAATGTCCATACACTGATGAGTGGGTAAAGAAGATGTAGTATAGGGGCGCCTGGGTGGCTCAGTCGGTTGAGCATCCGACTTCGGCTCAGGTCACGATCTTGCGGTCTGTGAGTTCGAGCCCCGCGTCGGGCTCTGTGCTGACAGCTCAGAGCCTGGAGCCTGCTTCAGATTCTGTGTCTCCCTCTCTCTCTGCCCCTCCCCCACTCACGCTCTGTCTCTCTCTGTCTCAAAAATAAATAAACATTAAAAAAATTTTAAAAAAAAGATGTGGTATATATACATGTATACATGTACATATATGCATATATGTATATATACACCACACCTTCTTACATATATATATACACACATACATGTGTATATACACACTACATAATGGAATACTACTCAGTGATTAAAAAGAATGAAATCTTACCATTTGCAACAACATGGATGGAACTAGAGGGTATTATGCTTAGTGAAATAAGTCAGAGAAAGACATATCATATGTTTTCACTCATACATGGAATTTAAGAAACACAACAGATGAACATAGGGGGAGGAAAGGAAAAATAAGATAAAAACAGAGAGGGAGGTAAACCATAAGAGACTCTTAGATGCAGAGAACAAACTGAGGGTTGCTGGAGGAGCGGTAGGTGGGGGAAAGGGTTAAATGGGTGATGGACATTGAAGAGGGCACGTGTTGGGATGAGCACTGGGTGTCATAAGATGAACCACTGGGTTCTACTCATGAAGCCAAGACTACACTGTATGGTAACTAACATGAATTTAAATTGAAAAAAAAAAAAAAATAACCCAGGACTAAGTCCAGAGCCAGACACCCTTCCTTTAACTATCTGCTTCACACTCCTTCCTGTCCAAGCCCTGCCTGTTGGTCTCTCAGGAGTGGGAGGGACAGGGCAAGGGACATGATTCAGCAGAACGGCCATCGCCTACATATAAAGAGAGAAACAGGGACACAGATAGGGGCAAGGCCAGTCCCATTCATTCCTCCAGCAATGATACCAAGGTTAACCGGCACTGCTCCCAGTACCCCTGGGGGTGACACTCATTTTATGACTCTGGCTAACCATAGATAACCATTCACCCAAATACAGGAGACCCCCCTCTTTACCTGTAATTTTGCTCTCCGTCATCTCAGGCATCCCCTGGGGGTCCTGAAACGTATCCTCGGTGGATAAGAGGGGAACTGCTGTATTCTGGGTATTAACAAACGTAAACCGAAAACATCAAGCCTAGTGAGACCCAGCATCAGATAACTGATTTAATCCACGTGGCTCTGCCTTCCCCTCCCTTTTGGCCCGTGCAGGGGAACAGAGTATATCCGTTAACGATGGTGTATTTCTTCACCTTCTCTACGCTTCTCTGCTGAGCTACCTGAACAGTTCAAGGGGTGAGAACTGTCAAGAACAAACAAACTACAGAGGAGTATCATTTTGAAATGTTTAATCATTGTCGAAGGCCAATTGAAAGAGCCAGTGCGTAAATCTGCACCCTTTGGCCAGCCCGCGTGATTTGCCTATCTCTCAATCCTCTGTCCAGAGACCTGATAAATCCTGGTCTCTGCCTGGTGCTCTGTTGAGCTGCCCCAAGTCAAAAGCATCTTCTTCCTCATTCGCTGTTGATGGGTACCCAGTCTAAAATGCAGGGCTTATAGAAAATCGAGCCTACGTTAACCACACACTTAGCGTCTTCGTTTTGTTTCCATCCTTTGAGAGAGGAAGGGAAAGCTGGGCCTGCATTTATGTGATTAAACCTTAGCAAGACTTCTTCCCAATCCATCTCAACAATGAGCCACTCATTTTCTGCATTGCTTTTAGTCCTTTCTAAAAGCTTGGAGAAAGGGGAAGATAAATCTTCCATTACCTGACTGGGGACGGGTTATATGGGCGATGGGAAGGCAAATAGTGGCTTCTTATGACTGAGAGCAGTGGGGTGTCCGGATGGCTCAGCTGCTGGCGGTACTCTAAGACTGAAGTCTCAAAGTCTCAAGAATCACCTTGCCTCTGTATGCCATTAATCCCTAATGAGAAAACGGCAGTTACTTATTCCACGTGGTCTCTGGGGAACGCGCCTACAGAAAATCTATCCTAAGGCACAAAATCCAAATGCCTACTTTTGAACAGTCATCTCGGGTCTTGTAGTGGGTTCAACTACACCTGTTCCCGGGGCTGCACCCTACCTCTTCCTGGTGGAAACATATAAGGAGATAGCCGATGCTTTCTCTCTACTATAAATCAAAGGAATTACAGAGCACCAGAGAAAAGAGAACTTGGGAGAAAAAAAAGTAAGTAGCTGCTGGAACAATTTATATAAGAGACACACACGCAAATATTGGTCTACCCCCAACATCTACGCCTTTGCACAAATAAACGCTGACCAGGAAAACATCAATCCACGGCAGAAAACTCTTCTTGAGGGACAAGGGGTGATCTAGAGATAGAGAGAAATAATTCATAGCCCTGTTTTCACCAGACCTGCCCCTGTGCTGCCTTGAGCGAGCCGGTGACGCAGCGAATTTAAATATTCATTTGTAGCAGGTATCTATCTGCTGTTTGTTTACACCGCAGGACTTCCTTTTGGGAAATGCGGCTCCCCGCCTGCCGAGAATCCCTCCGGGGCTGGCATGCCTGTAATCCTGCCTTCCATGCCCAGGAACCAGCATGGTCTGCACCCTGATTGTCTGAGGAAGGGGAAGGCAGCTTCCAAATGGCCCCCAACGGATCCTGCCTCCTGGGCTCCCACCCTGGTATAGTCTCAGGCACAGGGTACGGCGTACCTGAGCTGGTCTGTGTGACCAACAGAATAGGACAGAAAGGATGGTCTCTCACTCCCAAGATTATGTTATAAAAGACCCGCAGGGTGATCCTGGGCTCTCCCCTCCTTACCCCTCCCCTCTCCACCTGTCCCTCCCCTCCCTTCCTTTCGTCTCCTCTTTCTTTCTCTGATAAATCTGTGAAGCTAGCTGCCTGCGGGAAGGACATTCATGTAGCCTACGGAGAGGCCACGTGGTCAGGGACCCCACGGCCAGCGAGAAAACTGAGGCCTACAAGCAACCACATGGGCGAGCTTGGAAGTGGATCTTCCAGCCCCCCGCCACTCCCAACCCCACCGTGAGCTTTGGGAAGACAACAGCTTGACTGCATCCTCAGGAGAGGCCCTGAGCCAGAACCACCCCACCAAGCTGCTCCCGGATTCCTATCCCACAGAAATCATTTGAGATAACAAACCCTTGACGCTGCTAAGTGTTGGAATAATTTGCCGCGATGCAGTAGGTAACTAACGTATTGGCCAATCAGATCATACCAAATTCCTGAATATGCCAAACCCTGAGACTGAAAGGGAAAGAAACACAACGTAAGCAGAGCCAATCAGGATCCTTCTCAAGAACCAATATGGAAAACAGGTCACAGTCAACCCTTCTTCTCTGGAACCTCAACCAGAGGCCCTACTATCTCCCTAAGGGGCATTTGAAGGTGGGGGGAGGGGGACATATTTAATAGGTCACATTTTATGGAATCCCTGCTGCCATTTGATGGCCAGAAGCTAGAGGCGCTAGCCGTCCCGCAATGCATGGGAGAGCACCACACAGCAAAGAATTACTAATTTCAAACTGTCGACACCTCCACATTGAAAAACCCTGAGCTAGCCGGCAGTATGGAAAGATCTTCTATGAGAATGAGGTAAATTTGGGTGTCGGCAGAAACCAAGACCTACTGAAAGAAAGAAAGAATCCTGACGACAGAATTTGAATCCCTGGAACCACTTGTACCTTTGATGTTTGTAGCTATACCAGCGATAAATTTTCTTTTATGGTTAAAAGAAGTCAAAGTGGGTGATTGATGTTTGCCACCCAAAGCAGCAAGACTGCTCTGCCATTCAACCATCCATTCATTCAAATAATATTTATTGAGCCTTTCCTATATGTAAGTTGCTGGTTTACATCCTGGGAATCCGTAGCTAAAGAAAGCACATTCTAGAATGACAAGGAATTAGCTAACAATTACAACGTGGAGTGATAGGAGATATTTATACACACACGCTCTTTTTTTTTTTTTTTTAATGCTAAGATAATACAAAAGAAGAAAATCAGCTCAGTCTGATGGTAGGAGGAGGAAGTCAGGGAAGATTGTGCTTGGGTATAAAAGGAAAGTGAAAACTTCTAAAAGACTGTTTAGAAACGCCAGCAGGAGGATAGAGGAGTCGTGCTTGGTAAACAAGTGACTCATTGCACAGGCCAACGCTCTTCATCGATCCTAGCCGTGGCAGTGGAGGCTGAGATCACTGCGCTTTAAGAATCGCTAACTGGCCATTTGGGGAAACACGAAGTAATAAGACAAAATGGCATTGATCCAATGGACTGTCTCTTATAAAGCACTTGGTCATTCCCTTTGTCCACCTCTTCATGATCTCTAGTATTTCATCTTGAGAAAGAAGTCTCTATTATGAAAGCGACTCCGTTCCTTCAAAGTGATAAAGAAAGGACAGTCTCCTTTTCCAACCAGACTCAGGTCAGAGTAGGAAAAATCCTTTTCGTTATACCTGACGTCATTATATCTTCTTCGCTCGGTCCACAGAATTACCGAAGAAGTTACATGCTGTTATCGGCGGGTTTCACGCTATTTCCTAATACCAGAAAGAAAAGAAGTAAGGCTGCGTGTCAAGGAGGCTCTCAAGCTCTTGTAAGCACTCAGACTGGGTCTTGGGGATGCGTATTGAAAGGAGTAGACACTGAATTTTTTTTCCAGAGACCTCCGAACATTCCCTGACTAGCTCCCCAACCCTGAAATTTCCAGGTCACCGATGAATCACATCGTAATATCAATCGGGGGTCTATGCGGACAAGGCATTATTTGGGGCACCATAGAAAAAGGGGCCAGAGGGAGAATGTCCTTGTTCTCAAAGAGTTTACAATCTTGCTGGAGAGGTCATCATGAAATGACAAGGGTCAGATGTGGCAGAGCTGTGGCTGAGCTACGACAGGAGAATAGGAGACAGTTCGTGGCTGCCCAGTTGGGCCTTGGGCCACGCCTGCGGACTGGGTACAGTTCGGCGGAGAAGAGAGAAGGAAGAACGAGCACTTGGAGAGAGACGACCGAGCAGCCAGACTGGAAAGTTGGAGGGTGTGTGCTGGGAAATAGGATTAGTAAAGCCACGTGAGCCGGCCTGGGGAGCAGTCAAGGTCAGGGGCGGCTATTGATCTGTTGTTCTCAGCCTCAAATCTTCGAGTCTTCACCTGCTCTGTGATAAAGGCGCCTAAGCAGCTCTCGTTTGCAGCCAACGCAAGCTCTGTGAGCACAGAGCTCTGGGGCCAGCCGGAGGAAGGAGCTTCTCTTCGGTGGTGCCGGTGCTGCTGTCTCGTCTCCTCTGGGGCTGGCTGGCTCCCAGGGGCTGGCCTCAGCCCCACCCCCACCAGCCTCCCACCCAGCCCCTTGGTTGCCCATGGTGACCACCGGGCCACAGAGCTCCTGACGTAGCACCCGAGCACCTCGATCATTGCATTGCCCCGCTGGAGAGCAGGCTTCTCTGACGCCCCTCTGCCTTCTGTGAGCTCTCCTGCCAACCTCCACCCACCTCCGCCACGGACGGGCGTCTCCTTCTTGCCCACCCAGCAGGCTGTGATCGCACCCTCTCCAACACTGTCGGAAGCACAGCCTAAGAGAGGGGTCCCCTTCCCAGCCCTTCCGCGGGTGTTTTACGGCGTTTTGCAGGGTTTTCTTGATCTCCGTGTAACTTCCTCCCCTGTTGCAGTTAATACATCTTTATCTTAAACTTTCCACATTCAACCTACCTCATGGTTTGTTTTGCATCTGACACAGGCAGGCAGAGGAGTCTAGATGATTGCTGGGGGTTCCGGCAGGGGGAGGGTGGTTGAGAGCAGGTGCGGGGGAGCACAACGGGGTGACTAGGGCAGCCGCGGGTACCACCTAGCGCCGCTTCATTCTTGTCTATCTGAACATCTCAGAAAGTGAAGGAGACGGAGCACAAACCGAGGGAAGGGAGGGGAAGGTGGGGGGGAGGGAGAATAGCACAATGTCTGGGATCTCCACCACGCTCCCCAGCCGCCCACCCGCCCACCAGCCTCCAGGGACCTCAAGGGACACGCTGGGCCCTGCAGATACAGCCTGAGCATCAGCAGAGTAACATGTGGGGACCGCTGCATCTCCCAAGAGCTTGGAGAATGGATGGGAGCAGGAGTAAAAGGAGTAGGGGACAGTACAGAGCTAAGCTGACCCACTGTGGGCCCAGACAGCCCAAAGGGAGAACGGACAGGCGCTGGTGACAGACAAGGTGGAAGCCACTAAGGATGGGGAGAGGCGGTCACCGGTTATTTCCGGGAAACGTTCCTTTAAGAAAAGAGGACACAGAGGAAGGGAAGAGTGGATTCACTGCTGTGGCCTGTCGGTGGCCCCTCTCACCCAGCTCCTCGCTTATACAGCAGGAATCCTAATGCCAACTGCATTAGCCCGTGGTTTTTGGGAGGCAAGCCAACACACCCAGCACCCTGTCTGGAACGTACAAATGCCCGTTACGTTGGAAAGTAGAGAGCAAGAGATGGGTGCACCAACAGGTAAGCCTGGACTTGGGGAAAATTTCTTGCAGGAATGGGCCACCTGCAAGGGTTGGGGGGAGGGGCCTCCTCACACCCTAGGAAGGGAACCAGGTCCTGGGGCAGGGGAGGAAGGGTCCCCCAAGTGAAAAGAAGGTGTCCAAAAGGAGGGAACGTGGCACAACTCCTAACTTCACTGAGGGTTTGTGGGTTTTTGAAATTCGACACTAGTCACACCGACACAGTTTGGAGATGTTACTATTCTTTTTAGCAGGGCAGGGTCAGTGCATGGGGTCATTCAAAGGATGTGAATAACAATTTTTTCCACGGTCATCTACTGCCTTACATTGGTGGGTCCAAGGTCACCCTGCTCTGTGGTGACATACCCAAAAGTCAGGAGAAAATGGATGTGTTACCTTCCTCGGGGAACTCCCTGTCTCTAATTTTTTTTTTTTTTTACACCTATGCTCTTGGAAAATTCCCTGAAGGTTAATTAAAAGCTTTACTTTCTAGCCTCTGGGGTGTTGTGCTAAATATATTTGTTGGTTTGAATGTCAACAGCAACTGATATATGTGCATAGCTTATGCAACATCAAAAAGTAAACGAAGCAGGGGGGAAAAACCCTCAAATACTATATGTCACAGTCCAATAATTGCTTCGCCTTCAGTGCTAACTAATCAAATTCCACATAGGAAGAACTCTATTAAAACCTTCAGGTGAATAAATATATTCGAATAATGCAGACTTTTTTTTATTTATGTATTTTGAAAGGGAGAGAGAGAGAGAACAGGGGAGGGGCTAAGAGAGACAGAGAATCCCAAGCCAGGTTCCATATTATCAGGGCAGAGCCCGACACGGGGCTCAAACTCACCAACCGTCAGACCTAAGCCGAAACCAAGAGTCAGATGCTTAACCAACTGAGCCATGCAGACACCCCTCAAACAATGTGGACTTAAACATTTTTTTAATGTTTATTTGTTTTTGAGAGAAGGGAGGGGGGGCAGAAAGAAAAGGAGACACAGAATCCCAAGCAGGCTCCAGGCTCTGAGCTGTCAGCAGAGAGCCTGATGCAGGGCTCGAACTCACAAGCCGTGAGATCATGATCTGAGCCGGAGTCGGACGCTTAACTGACTGAGCCACCCAGACACCCCATCAATGCAGACTTTTAAATAAAGTACTCCATTATAAAGTATTAGAATATGATCACGGATTGATTGGGTCAAGAGTAACTGACAAATATTATGTGATTAAAAAATGATTGTTATCTAAGTCTTAAAATCTCTCTCTCCCTCCCTCTCTCTCTCCATCACACACATACATGCACACCATGCGCGCACACACACACACACACACACCATCCTAGATGAGAGGCCAAGCACACTAATTCATCATACTCTCTTATATACATTAAAAACAAGAATCGGGGTATTGGTCAAGGGTTTCAAGCTCTTACCAGAATTCCCACCTTCATTCAGATTCTAAATCTGAGGATGACAACGACAGTTGTTTAAAGGTTTCAAAACAAAAATAGAAATGTTCATTAAGATGCACTTTGAAATGAGTTTCCCTTGGAAAGCTAGCCCTCCTCAAACTCGTTCTAAAACCCGACACCCGATTTCTCAGGAAGAGGCTCATGCTAATTAGATCTGATTCCCTTGGCTTATCAATAATTAGTTACCATTAGAAACAAATTTCATTAAGTCCTTCTCCAAAGTTCTGAACCCTCCACTTCTATTAATTAGTCAACGACTGTACAATGTATCAGGGACCCACTTGGAAACGCCACAGGGAATGTTCGAGTCATTTAGCACTTGCTTACTTGGCTTCTGTACCAAGTGGACGTGTAGGGAACTAGAATTTGGCTCCAATGGTATTGTTCCAGAACCCAGAGGCTGGCCGGCTCATGTAGGTGTCTCCCTTGGCAGACACCATGGTCCCGTTGATGCCACTGCCCCTGCCCCATCTCCACTTCAGGTCAAACGCCATCTGTTACCACCACATCCCGGGGCTGTGTCACCCTTGTTTCCATGTTAGGCTTTGCCTCATGTACTCAGCCTACCCCTGACCCATGTGGCAAACAGCAGCAGGCTGAATGTACAACCAGGAAGTATGCTTGCTTTTGAGCCGGGTTACTAACATTAGCCATTTCCTTGTCCGTGAGTGAATCCAAAGCCCTATAAGAATAAAAAGTAATGGAGGGGGCACCTGGGTGGCTCGGTGGGTTAAGCATCTGACTCTTGGTTTTGGCTCAGTTCATGATCTCCCAGTTTCATGAGTTTGAGCCCCATGTTAGGTTCTGCGTGGGCAGCATGGAGCCTGCTTGGGACTCTCTATCTCTCTCTCTCTCTCTCTCTCTCTCTCTCTCTCTCCCTGTCTCTGTCTACCCCTCCCCCGCTTGCATTGCCTCTGTCTCTCTCAAAATAAACCAACCAACCAACCAACCAAAATGTGATGGAAATCCTATAGAAAACCAGAAGGAGAGACAACACAGGAAGGATCAATTATAAGTGGTGAGAAAGTGACAGGTAATCATAAGGAAGTGTTGTCACTCAAGATCTAGAATCTAAGAATCCCAGAGTTAGATGGAACCTTAAAGGTTACCATATTAGGCAAGGTATCTGCTGGCTGCTAAAACAAATAAGCCCAGAAATCTCAATGACTTAACAAAACAGAAGTTGAAAGCCTCCAGGGAGGGTGGGAAGGGTGGTTGGACTGATACCTAGGAAGAAGAGAAAACAGGTTGATAAACAACCAGCCAAGCTGTACAATAGTTCCCTAGGACAATCTTTCATACCTGCCTGTAATCACATAAAAGCAGATGGCATAACTGTCTCTGAACACCTCCACAGAGGGGTACCTCATCCCTATCTGGTAACCAGGTAGTATACTTAGGGCCCAAATCAATGAGCAAGTGCACAACCTGACTGCAGACCAGGTCCTGCCTGCGGCTACAAAGCTTTCCACATCCCGTCGGAAGAGAGATACACCAGCTGGGTATAATTCTGAACTGACAACCGGGATTGTCAGAGATGCAGGCTCTATGATCACAAGACCACTGGAAACATTGAAAGCTAGCCCAATATCCTTCTGGAAGCGTTTGAGCAACAGAGTCAACAGAGACAGAGACCGCATTTTTGGAGTGTCTAAGGCTGAGTGAGGAATGCTAGGCCATTGGTAAGAATCACCACGCAATCAATTCTCACGCACTCAATTGCAGGAACGTTGAGATGCTTTGTAACCTATAAAGGTCTAGACCCAGGTAAACAACTGTGACTACCAATTTGTGCCAGCAGGTATGAGTTAATTCGAATTGCTTCTGTAATAGGTTTATTAGGGAATTCACTATTCCTTGGGAAAACTAAAGAAAAAACCACACACACACACACACACACACACACACATACACACACATGCAGCATGTACGGTCTATTCACTCCCACGTCTGTAGACACTGCCTTCTCCAGGGTTCCGAATGCTGTGCAGGGTTCCAAAGGCATGTGGGTCCCGACTCCGCATAGAGGTTACTGTAACTAAATGTGATCCTCTTGTGACGACCTGTCACCCTACTAGGGACTGATCTGCGGAACAGGACATGCTAATTCCCGCCAACAAAGGTAGCTATTGGATCGCCGCAAACAGAGCAACCCTGGGAAGAATCGGGGC
>PITB01033164.1:0-14282 GCA_004024585.1 Paradoxurus hermaphroditus | reverse complement strand
CCTCTCTCTCTGCCCCTCCCCTGCTCACACTCTGTCTCTCTGTCTCTCAAAACTGAATAAACATTCAAAAAGATAAATTAAGTACTTCACTTAGATGGAAAAAAAAAAAAGCAAGGAGAAGAGTCAGAAATCCAAATAGCCGCTGAGGGAGGGGAGGCATGAGACAGGGAAGGGAGGACCCGGTCACATTAATAAGCCAGCTCAGCACAGCGGGCCGCTAAGTTCCCCACCGGAGGCTGTGGAGCCCCCTCATCAGGATTCCGCAGGGGAGTGAGAACCGGGACTCACCGGCTGAGGGTCTCAGCTGGCGTCTTGGCAAATCCGTGGCGCCTCTCGGCTGCCCCTGCGTGGGCTCCGCACCCAGGGAATATCCCGAGGTAGAGATGCAAGAAGCCACCTTGGCGAGGTAGTGTCCCCGGCTGACTCCAGGTGGCCCAGGGGACACAGGCACGGCGGTACCTGGAATTAGGCCTAACACACAGGTGCTCAGCGGATGCTCCTACTCTCCTTCCCTACTCTCTACAGATACTTCTTCCTCTCCCCCCCCCCTCCCAGCGGTTCCTGAAAACCGACAGAACCGGTTCCCTTGAATGCCTGCCAAAGTGCGATTTGCCTTTAGAGCATCGTGGAATGTTCATCTTAAAAAAAAACCTCACAGGTTAGGGCACCTGCTGTATCAGCTCACGACCCCAGTGTTACTTCACGAAAAGCAGTCGCTGTGAACGTTCATCGCAGCAGAACTCAGGAGCGCCCCGAGGTAGAAGCCACCCAAATGTCCAGCAGTGGATGGAGGGATTAAAAATGGTGGTCCGTCCATACAGTGGAATACTCCTCGGTCACGAAAAGGACTGAAGCATCGATACATGCTCTAGCAGGGGGGAACTTGAACACATGTCACTAAATGAAAGAAGGCAGACACAAAAAGTCACCCGCTCTATGATTCCATTTCTATGGCATTCCCTGAATAGTTAAATCACAGCCGGTTCGGGGTCGCCAGGCTGTGGGGAGGGGCGGGAGGGGGAGAGAAACGGAGAGCGCTTCACAGATACGGGATCTCCTTTGGGGGCGATGAAAATGCTTGGGAACTAGATAGAGCCGATGGTTGCAGAACATTGCGAAGATACTCAATACCAATGAAAATGTGGGCTTTACGCGGTTAATCGTACACGCGATGTGAATTTCACTTCAATGTAACACAATATCGCGTGGTCGCATGGTCCCTAAGGAATAGAGAGAAGAGTCCAAGGCAGGTCTCGGGTGAGCCGCACAGGAAAGAGGAAAGCGACCTCCCCTGCCCAGAAGGTCCTGCCAAAGGGATCCATCCCCAGTGTCGACCACTAATTAAGAGAGAACAATGAAGGGGCATTTTTTTTGTCTTTCAAACTGGGACCTGTTTTCACAAGTAATACTCCACTTTGGCATGAGTATAGTGAAACGGGCAGGGGGGAAAAATGAGTCGGGGCACCCGGGTGACTCAGTCGGTTAAGCATCTGACTTCGGCTCAGGTCATGGTCTCATGGTTCGAGGACTCGAGCCCCGCATGGGGCTCTGTGCTGACAGCAGAACCCGCTTCAGATCCTCCGTCTCCCTCTCTCTCTGCCCCTCCCCCTTTCACACACACACACACTCTCTCTCAAAATAAACATTAAGAAAAAGAAAAAAAGAAGTCTTCCTTATTAAAAAAAAAATAAGTCTGGCCATTCTAGAGGTAGGTTTGGCATTTTGTACTCTAAGACTTTAAATGGTTCAAGCCTTTTTTTTTTTAATTGTTTTTAATGTTTATTTTAAAGAGAGACAGAGTGCCAGCAGGGGAGGGGCAGAGAGCGAGGGAGACACAGAATCCGAGGCAGGCTCCAGGTTCTGAGCTGTCGGCATGGAGCCTGACATAGGGCTTGAACCCACGAACTGCGACCTCATGACCTGAGCTGAAGTCAGCTGTTTAACTGACTGAACCGCCCAGCCGCCCCTGGTTCAAGCCTTTGTAGATGAAACATTCCCTATCTGGTTTTTATCCTTGTGTTTTACCCAAGACTGCATTTTTAGCTGGCCCTAAAAGAAGGAGGTGCAAACGTCCTAAGTCCATGATCAAGGGTCTGAGTTGTTTTTGTTTTTTTTTTTTAAAGAAACAGTCCATACCCTTTGACTCAGTGTATACTGTCAGGGTCCTGGCCAGAAAAAGCCCAAGCATTTAGTGTGGAACTGAGGTGGTATTTCAAATCAGTGAGGGAATATTCTTATAAAAGAGAAAGGCTGAATGAGGACATTTGGGAAGTCGCCTTACTATTTGGGGGGAAAAAAAACAAGTTTAGAGCTTCACCTCATACTCTATTAAATTCCAGCCGGGTTTAAAAACCACATGAAGAAGGAAAGGGAGGAGGAGGAGGAGGAGGAGGAAGAGGTGGGTAGAGAGGGCCTGGGCGGCCCAGTGGGTTAAGCTTTGGACTCCAGCTCAGGTCATGACGCCCCGGTTCCGTCTGTGGGTTCCGGCCCCACATCGGGAGCCCAGCTGACAGCTCAGAGCCTGGAGCCTGCTTCCGCGTCTCCCTCTCTCTCTGCCCCTCCCCCACTCGGGCTCTGTCTCTGTCTCTCTCAAAAGTAAATCAACATTAAAAAAATTTTTTTTAATCGTTGAAAAGAGATCAAGAGAAAAAAGTTAAAAAAAATAGGAAAATGGACAAAAGATACGAATCGGCAACCCACAAAAGGAGAAGGGTAGATGTTGGGATCTATTTTTAAAATGCACCAGGCACGCGATCGGGGGATGGGGGGGGGGGGACTGCGGGGAGCAGGAACAGAAGCCGGGTATTTTCCGCAGAAAGGGCACTCCCTCTTTCCAGCGGAGTGGTGGGGGGGGGCAGTGGCCCGCGGGCCCCTGTGTGCGCCAGGCCTCCGGGGAGCAGGGGTCTGGGCCGCCCCCGGACTGGCCCTTTGCCGGGGCGGGAGGAACAGGTGCATCCTTTGTGGAGGCTGCGGCGGGGCGGAGCCCGCGCCCCCCGCCCCCCTCCCCCCCTCTCCGGGGAGGTGGTGAGTCCTCCCGCGGTTCTCCGGGGCGGACACCGGCCTGCGGGCGCGGGCCACCGGGGGGCAGTGCTGCCCAGCAGACGGCCGGCCCGGGCCCGCGCAGGGAGCCCACAGAGACCCCGTTCTTCTCCGCGGCGGGGATGAGTCACAGCCCAGGCAAGTGTCCGGAAGGGCCTCCGATCCAACCCCGAGTCCTCGGCCCAGCCTGGGGCGTGGCCGGCCGCGCCCGCGAAACCGGGTCAGGCCGGTGGCCTAGTTTGTGGTTTGGCAGCAGCGGCCAGTGGCAGGAGGTGAGTGGGCAGGGCGTCTCGGCTTCCTCCCTGGCTCATTCATGTGACGCGCATCTCAAGAGCCCCGATGGCGTGCCAGGCAGGTCAGGGGACAGTCTGGCGGGCAGTTTTCTAGTGAACTTCCGAAGCTCGGCTGTGTGAGGTCAGGAAGTGTAATCTCAAGACCCTGGAGGCTGGGCTTGCCCGGCAGGTCCCCAAGCCACCGGGCTCCCTGTCACATATCCAACTCAGCTGCTCCAACTGAAAAGTCTCATCCCCGCCCCCCCCCCCACTTGGGATTCCCTTGGGATCTAACCCTGCCGCCTCTGCGCCACCACTGTGTGTCCCCTACACCTGCCCCCTCCTTCCAGCTCATCTAGGCCCCTGGCCTGTGTTTGGATCCCTGCTGGGGTTGGCCACCTGCTCGGGCTACCCCCGGCACCCCCCTGGCCTTTCTCCGCTTCCGCCCCTGCACCGTGATGTCACGGGGCTGTCATTGCCTTCTCTCTCTCTTAAAAGAACTACACACTGAAAAAAAGTTCGAGTCAATTTTTTTTTTTTACACTCTCCAAAATGTTCACTGCTTGCAAAGGAAGAGGATGCTTTTGTCACCTGGTCCTCAAAGGCGAGCTGCTGGACCTCGGGGAAGCTAGAAGCCACGTATCACTGTAGAGACCAGGGCTGTGAGAGGGAGCCCCCACCCCCACCGGGGGCCGGGGTGGGGGAGGCTGCGGAGACCCGGAAAGGAAGGGCCTCTCGGGACCCGGAGGAGGAAGGATGGGGGAAGAAGCAGTGAACTTGAGCAGCACAAAGACCTTCTGTGCCGGGAGGAAGGTCAGCGAGAGAGTCAGATGGAGGAGGGGCCGGGTCTAGAAGCAACTGTTCGTCTCCTCTTTTCTCTTCCTCTTTCCTCCGGCCCCCGGGCCCCCGCTTGAGGTTGAGTCGGACACTGAAGTGACACGGACATTGCGGCTGCTGGGCCTCCCTTTCGCTGAGTTTTGCTGACGGTGGCAGCTCCCCCTCCCCCTGCAGTTCCCTCTCCTACCCCCCTCCCCTGCTTCCGGACAGCTCCCAGAGCCTCAGAGCCCACTCTGCTTGTGTTGCAGGTGGACACACTGAGGCTCAGAAGGGTTAAATGACTCGCCAGGAAACACCGCAAGAGGGGGGGTGGCGAGGGTAACTCCAGGCCCCAAGCTCCCCACCCTGGAGGCCGGAACAAGGGGGGAGCAGGTGCCCTGGGCCTTTGCTGGATGACTCGTTCACAGCTTTGAAGGCGTCCATTTGTCTTTAGCCTTTTAAAATTATTTTTTAATGTTTGCTGTAGCGTGTCCAAGCAACACAGAAGTGTACAAAATAGATTCCCAACGAAAGTCCGACGCTCTTCCGGTTCACATCTCACTGTTAACAGTTTGGGATAGGGGCGCCTGGGTGGCTCAGTCGGTTGGGCGTCGGACTTCAGCTCAGGTCATGATCTCACGGTTCGTGGGTTCGAGCCCCGCGTCCGGCTCTGTGCTGACGGCTCGGAGCCTGGAGCCTGCTTCGGATTCTGTGTCTCCCTCTCTCTGCCCCTACCCTGCTCGTGCTCTGTCTCTCTCTGTCTCAAAAATAAATAAAAATGTTAAAAAAAAAATTAAAGAAAAAAAAAAAAAGCTTGTGATTGGACTGGGGCGCCCGGGTGGCCCAGACTTTGGCTCAGGTCGTGATCTCACGGGAACCACGAGTTCGAGCCCCACATCAGGCTCTCCGATGTCAGCACAGAGACCTCTTCAGATCCTATCTTACTTTCTCTCTCTCTGCCTACCCTGCCCCGCCCCGGCTGGCGCTGTCTCCAAACTAAATAAAACATTAAAAAAAAAAGGCTTTTGATTTGGGGCTCCTAGGTGGTTCAGTCAGTCAGTTAAGCGTCCAATTCTTGATTTCGGCCAGGGTCATGAGCCCAAGGTTCATGGGATCCAGCCCCACATATGGCTCCGTGCTGAGCACCGGTCCCGCTTGGGAGTCTCTCTCCCTCTCTCTCTCTGCCCCTCCCTACCCGCCCCCTCTCAAAACAAATAAATAAAACATAAAAAAGATAAAATATACAATAAAAACTTGCGATCGCAAGGGACTGACAGGCACAGGGCAGGCTGCGTGGGGCCACCCCGCGGGCAGTTCCAAATGTCAGGTTCCAGGGGTCCCTCCCTCACCACCTGCTTGCTTGCCTGCTCCCTGGCCTGGCCCCTCACCCCCCAGCCAGGAAGCGGCTCAGTCTAAAGCTTCTGCTTTTGCCCACGAGTATCTGGGGTGCTTCTGTCAGCCCCGCCCCACCCCCCCAACACACACACACACACACACACGCACGCGCACGCGCACACACGGACACAACCTCCTGATTTGCCATCAGATGCCTCCACGACCCTAGGCTGACAGCCCCAACAACTGTCCGACCAGGGAAACCATGGACTCCCCAAATCTCCCTTTTGCAGCTCTGTGCACTAGCTCTGGTAACGGACCCTTCCTCTCCTTGGAAGGCAGTGACAAAGGCAGGGAAACCGTTTCTCTCCAAAACCCAATCAGGCCACCTCCACTGCCTCAGACTTGGGCCTAGAGCTAGTGTGTCTCTTTCTTGTCTTAATGTGGTGTCTGGGGTCCACGGCGGGGGCGTCCAGGGAGTGGTGTGGGCCGCTCAAGCAGTGGGGCTTCATGGCACCCGGCCACGCACACGGCTCCAAGCCAGGCGCTGGGGGGAGGGGTGCCCGCTCTACCTTCCTTCCTTCGAGGAAACATTTTTCTATCAGGTGGCAGCAAGACTGTCACCTGCCCAGGGGAGACGGGGAAACCCTGGGCCTCTGGCCTGCTTCCCAGGCCTGCCCGAGTCCTCTGTCCTTTCCCTACCCTAATATGTCATCCGCCTTTCCTTTTTTTTTTTTTTTTTAATTTTTTTTAATGTTTATTTATTTTTGAGAGACAGAGAGATAGAGAGTGAGCAGGGGAAGGGCAGAGAGAGAGGCAGACACAGAATCCGAAGCAGGCTCCAGGCTCTGAGCCATCAGCACAGAGCCTGATGCGGGGCTCGAACTCACAGACCGTAAGATCATGACCTGAGCCAAAGTCGGCCGCTTAACCGACTGAGCCACCCATGTGCCCCTCATCCGCCTTTCCTGATTCGTTCCTTCCTTCTGGGACTGGGTTGGGGACAGGACCCCGGAGCAGCAGCTAATAAGTGCTGATGGGGTTTGGAGTGTTGGGGTTCGGAGCCGGTGGCCAAGGAAGAATTCTTGAGCCGGCTTTGGTGCAGAGAGGTGGTTTTATGAGAGCCGGGGACCAGACCTGTGGGCAGCAAGAGCTCACTGGGGCCGTGAAGAGTGACAGATCGCATACCATCCAGTCGGGAGGGGGTTAGAGATAGCAAAAGTCTCTAAGGTATCTCGGAACAAGGTTTCTAGGACCTTGAGGGGCGAGCTGCTGTTAGGAGAGGGCCATTTATTATCGTTTAATAAAAACTTGGTCATGAGACCCTTCAGATGGACATCGGGGCCATACGCTCGGAGGGTGATTGCCAACATATATCTTTGAGGGCGGAGAGATACAGGAAGTTTCCAAAGGAATTTTTTTTTAAATTTTTTTTAAATGTTTATTTTTGAGACAGAGAGACAAAGCATGAGTGGGGGAGGGGCAGAGAGAGAGGGAGACACGGAATCCAAAGCAGGCTCCAGCCGTCAGCACAGAGCCCGATGCGGGGCTCGAACTCACAGACCGCGAGATCATGACCTGAGCCGAAGTCGGCCAGTTAACCAACTGAGCCACCCAGGCGCCCCTCCAAAGGAATTTTTATATGTTAAAGCAGACTTACAGGCTCCTAGGGGTCGGGATAATGTTAAGCTAAGATTCCTTTTTGCCCCTGGCAAAGTGTCACCATTGAGGCAGGAGAGTTCCTGGAGGGAGGTCCATCTGCGTCTTTTTTTTTTTTTAACGTTTTTATTTATTATTAAGAGACAGAACATGAGCAGGGGAGGAGCAGAGAGACGGGGAGACACAGAACCTGAAGGAGGCTCCAGGGTCTGAGCTGTCAGCACAGAGCCCGACGCGGGGCTCGAACTCACAAACTGTGAGATCATGACCTGAGCTGAAGTCGGATGCTTAACCGACTGAGCCACCCAGGCGCCCCAGTCTGTGTCGCTTAAGGACTTGTCAGGGGGCTGTAAGTTGTAAGGAAACTTATCTTATTTTTTCTTCTGCCTTTGTTGCGCACGTGGAGTGCCGAACCTTTTTTGGTAAGCTAATACCCAGTGCTGACGGGGCTGTGGGGAAATTGTTACACCCACAAGCGCTGCCGCCTGCGGTTTAGATGGACTCTACTCTTCAGGAAAGCAATCAGGCCAAGTGCACAAGAGTTACAAGGAGTCTGTTTGGACCCACTAACCCAACTTGGGCCTTACAAAAGCTTCTTCCTTCCGGGAGCCATTTTTTTTTTTAAATGTTTTTCTTTATTTTGAAAGGGGGAGAGCGCCAGCAGGGGAGGGGTGGAGAGAGAGGGAGAGAGAGAATCCCAAGTAGGCTGTCAGCGCAGAGCCCGACTTGGGTCTCGATCCCATGAACGTGAGCTGAGCTAAAATCAATAGTCGGACGCCTAACTGACCAAGCCACGCAGGCGCCCTTGGGGGAGCTATTTTTAATAGAAAAGAGGGAGCGACCTTAAAAGTCTCACCAGTGGGAGCTTGTTCATTAGCTGGAAAGCTCCTTGGACGCGGGGCCCCGTTCTGGTGCCTCCGGGCTGCCGGAGGCCACGGTCCAGAGCAGGCTAAATGTTTGCAAAGCAGGGGTTTGCAGGAGACGCAGGGTGGCGTGAGGGTCGGGGAGCCAGCCTGCTTGGTTCAAGTCCCACCTCTGCCACTAAGTAACTGCGTGGCCTTAGAAGTTAAATCACCGGGGTACCTGGGTGGCTCAGTCGGTTAAGCATCCGACTTCGGCTCAGGTCATGATCTCATGGTTAGCGAGTTCGAGCCCCACATGGGGCTCTGTGCTGACAGCTCGGGGCTTGGCGCCTGCTTCGGATTCTGTGTCTCCCTCTCTCTCTGCCCCTCCCCGCTCATGCTTTGTATCTCTCTCCTTCAAAAATAAATAAAACCTTAAAAAAAAAAAAGTTAAATCACCTCCGTGTGCCTCAGTTTCTTTTTCAGGAGAATGAAGATGCTGATCAGAGCGGGGCCAAGGTCATGGGATTATTATAAGCAGAAAGAAGGTGAAATATGTGCAGCAGAAGCGTGTAAAAATATCAGCGTGTTATTATTGCTGAACAAACCAAAGCGTTTTGAAATAACACGTGGGGATAATGAATGGTGCCTAAGGGCGCACGTGACCCCCCATCTCTGTGTCGTGTTAGCCCCGCGTTAGCTGTAGAGACTACTTCAATAACTAAAAAAAAAAAAAAAAAGGGGGAACCAATACTATGCAGCAAAGTGGAGAAAACACAAACCGCGCAACCCTCTCCTCTCTGTGCTCTTACCTTGCCCTCTCTAGAATGTTCTTCCTGAGCTATCACAGAGCCCCGGAAAGCAAAACTACCCCTGTCACTGCGTGGCTGGGCCCCTCCTGCCCCTCCGTTCCCGTTCCCTGAAATGCCTAGAACGTGTTTCACACCCTCTGCGTCTTTGCCGCCCCTCCCCCACCCCGCCAAACACCTACTCCTCTCCAGACTTAGCATTTGCATCTAGAGTCTTCCTTCCTTGAGGAGCCTTGAGCACCTCGCTTTTTCTGAATGTAACCCTTTGATCCAGAGACAGGGGCCTGCCTTCTGGTTCTGGGGCTCTGGCCGAGCACACAGCGTTACTGCCCGGCTATCGAAGGATTGAGCCTTGGGGAGGCGGGAACTGCCGAAGGGGGGGCCGTAAAGTAGGCTTTGAAATGGTCTCTCCCGTGGCCCCTCCTTTCGAAGGCCCCCAAGGCTCCCAGCGCAGTGGTTCCAACCATAAGGGCGGGAGCAAACAGCGCCTCGCTTTCCCAGTCTGGGCTCGGCTGTTAATTTCACCTTGTCTTGATCCGGGTGACGGACTTCAGTAAAATTAAGGGGTTTGAACCAGATCCGTGGTTTTCAACAGGGACCCTACTTCTGTGTGGCCTGGGTTGTGGTGCGGACTCAGGATCTCGGGGGACAGGGCCTGGTAGGTATCAGAAATTCCGCAAATAACTCTTTTACCCCAAGAACCGGCAGCTTTAGGAAAGAGACACAACTGAAACGCTCCTATCGCGCCGTAAGCCAGGCTCTACTCGTCTTGCGACTACGACCCTGTGGGGATGTAACTATTGTCACCCTACCTTTTACAGCCAGGAAAACAGGCGCAGAGAAGTTCCGTTCCTGCCTGAGGTCCCACGGTTTCGGGGACGCTGCCTTGAGCCCACTTTCTCTGTGGCTCCTGCGAGAAGCGGAGCAAATGAGGTTGGGAATGGTGATCCTGGGCGTGGCCAGGTGATCCTGGGCGTGGCCGTGATAGCCTTTAGGAGCAAATGAGGTTGGGAATGGTGATCCTGGGCGTGGCCAGGTGATCCTGGGCGTGGCCGTGATAGCCTTTAGGAGGTCGGCTTTTCCGCAGCTGTATAGTGGTTTGCAGATTTCTTTCCATCTGCTTCCTGGACTGCGGTTCTCTGAGGGCAGGGACTGTGACTTAGTGATGTGGAACTCTTTGGGGTTCGGAGCCCCGGAAATGCCAGGAAAGAATTCTCGAGATGTTTTCGGTGCAAAAAGGTGGCTTATTAAAGCACAGACACGGGACAGTGGGTAGAAGGGGCTGCCCTGGGATTGTGAAGAGCAGATTATATCCTTGGGAGCTGGAGGGGAGGTAAGGACTTGGGGAAGTTTCCAGAAGGATTTTCATATGCTAAAGAAGACTCAGGCCAGGAGGCCTATCTCTTGTCAAGCTAAGGTTGTTTTTCCCTCTAACAGGATATTAACATTAAGGCAGCTGGGAGTTCCTGGAGAAATGTCATGCTCCCCCTGCCTCAAGTATTAGTCGATGGGCTGCAGGTTATAAGGAAATTGAATTTTAGCCACATTTCTGTCTTTTTTGTTCCCCATATCATTCGTGTCCCCGGCACCCAGGATGGTCTGGCACAGGACAGGTGCTCAGGTGCTGCTGAGTGGATGAATCGTAACCCAACTCAAGGGGTTCCGGGCACGGGGCGCATTCAGTTGAACACAACCCAGGGAAGTGTTGAAAGCAGACTTTTTATTTATTACTTGTTACAAGTAAGGAAACAGGGAGAGAGCAGTCGAAGCACTGTCTCCTCCTGGGGTTAGTACAGGAAGCTTCCATTCAGTGCATTCGGCGGTGGGGGCAGGGGGCTTGCATATTCATTAAGGAATTTACACCTATTCTATTACCGAGGCACCGTGGTTCCATTGCGCATGCTTAGCGGGTCAATGTGCGAATGCACACGTGGTATGTTCCAAAATGGCGGAAAGCTGGGCTCATTGGAGGTGATCTTAGTAATTTTTTTTTTAATTTGTTTATTTTTGAGAGACTGTTTTGAGAGCAACTGTCTGTTGCTCTTCTCATCTCCAGCGACTGCTCTGCTGCTTCCTGTTCCGGCCTGTGTGTTGGATCCTTCACGTGGGTAATAAAAGCGGTCTGTTGGAGATAAGTTCCTAAGGAGAGCGGCGTGGAAGAAAAAAGCTTGACCAACGTCCAGTGTCATTTCCCCCCCCGCGGCGGGCAAAGGACGGAGCTTGGCTGTCACTTCCTGGTCTGTGTGGTTTCGATCTCCAAATGAAATTGGGAGTCATTCCTTCTAAGTTCCTCTTTTCTGTGATTCAGGGAAGAGCCGGGCGTGTTGGGGAAAGGTTAGGCCTGACGGCATGCCGGACCCCGGGGGCTTGGCAGACACAGGCAGCGGCCAGCATGGGTGTCTATGTTGACTGTATGCCTGACCCAAAGTAGAGTGCCCACCCGCGGCCATCGTGGAGAGAAACAGGGCCCTGGAGACAGAGGAAATGGAATTCAAATCCTGGATGTCATTTCTTAGTTGTATGGCCTTGACCAGTAAGTTGGTCTCTCTGAACCTCCACAGTTCTCTTATAATACTTGAGTGGCTGGAAAGTACCAGGAATAGCAATGAGAGCTTGGCCCATACTCAAGGCATGGTGGTAACCAATGCTGAGTGCCTACTGTGTACCTGACACGGGACGGATACAAAATAAACACTCCTTGTGTAGGAGAGGCGTTATTATGGCATTTAGATAGATAGATAGATCTCAGAGCTCCCAAAGTTACCGGCTGTTAAGCCGTCAAGTCTGTCATCAACCCTGGGGCTCCCGCAGCCTCCGCCAACGCTTCCGCCAAAGTCCTCTGGGCAGCAGGCCCTGGGGTGAGAAACTGGGCCAGTCGGCTGTATGAACACCGTCCCGATGGGCCAGACGGGGCCAAGCCCAGACAGAAGGCTGGGTCTTTGCCAGGAGCGGAGCGGCGTGGCCCAGACATTCTGAGGGAGGTGCTTGCTCCCTCCTCGTTGCACAAGCTGGGTGGGTTGGCTCTGGGCCTGGCATCCAAATTCCCCCACACAGGGGTACTTCCATGCCTGCTAACCAAGCGCTAGTCTTTTGTCTCTCCATGGTTCCAAAGAGCAGTCACTGTGACCCAAATGCCAGCCAGGGCCAGAGCCCTGAGGCGCCAGGACCCCCTCAGGGGGAGGCATTTCTCTCCTTAATGAGGCAACGCCTAAGGAGGCGTGATGGGCAACAGGTGAAAAGGCCAAGGAAGTGGTGTAGAATTGGAGACTGATGGACTCAAGAGGAAGGGGCAAGACCACCTCGTGTTGGGGCAGCGTATCCGTGACCACCAAAAAGAGGCCATCAAGGAAACGGCTCGGAAACTCGAATATCTGCAAGAATTGGAATGTCGTGAAATGCAGTAAAACCAGCGAAACAGGCTCACATCCCACAGCCCGGTGACGGTGGAGGCACCCTGACGTGGGGCTGCGGGCGCTCGGCGCCCAGGCCCACGGGCGGGGTTGCCTTCTCTTCTAAGCTCAACTGGTATCGTTCAAGCTCGAAACCTGGGATTTCTGCCCAATTGTCTTAGGGGCCTTGGAGGTTGGGGAGACCATTGGGGAATACAAGGAAATGGATACCCGTGTGCTCTAGCAGTTTCCAAGTATTGGAGAAGTATTTTAAAGGAAGTGGGGCGCCTGGGTGGCTCAGTTGGTTAAGTGTCCAAATCCTGGTTTCAGCTCAGGGTTTGTGGGATCGAGCCTCGCGGAGCCTGCTTGGGATTCTCCCTCTCTCTGTCTCTGCCCCTGCTCATGCGGTCTCTCTCAAAATAAATAAATAGGGGCGCCTGGGTGGCTCAGTCGGTTGAGGGTCCGACTTTGGCTCGGGTCATGATCTCGCGGTCTGTGAGTTCGAGCCCCGCATTGGGCTCTGTGCTGACAGCTCAGAGCCTGGAGCCTGCTTCACATTCCGTGTCTCCCTCTCTCTCTGCCCCTTCCCCACTCATGCTCTGTCTCTCGGTCTCAAAAGTGAATAAATATTAAAAAAAAAAAAGTTAAAAATAAATTAATTAATTTAAAAAAAAAGCATAAGGAAGTATTCCTGCTGGTCCTATAGAAGCTCGAACTGTGCTTTCTTCAAGAATAAAGGATTGAATGACAGTTATGAGACATACCCAGGGCATCACGTGACTTACCAGAGCGTTTCCCACTTTGCGTTCGAGCCACGTTTTTGGTTTTTTTTCCCCTGCATTTTACATATTTTTAAGCAATCTCTACACCCAATGTGGCTCAACCTGATGACCTCGAGATCAAAAGTTGCGTGCTCTTCTGACTGAGCCAGCCAGGCGCCCCAAGGCTGAGTGCAAACTTAGGTCTTTGTGGTTTCCATTTTATAGTAGTCGTCTCCCTCCTGGCTCTATTTCATACCATTATCACTGTCTTTCTCGGGTATCTTTTAATATCCATCCTTATTTTTCTGTAAGAACGTTCTATTATTGATCAATTGGAAGATCTATTCAAAACAACTTACTGGGGTCACCAGTTCACCTGTCTTCAGAGGACAGTCCTTTTTTACTCTATTTCCTGACCTACACTAAAGGCTCATTTCTGTGGTTCACACTTTATTTCTGGAGAGTTTTCAAAGAGTCATTAGTGCTTCCGGCTCACTGAAAACCGACCAAACAAAAAATGCTTACCGTCATCACTGTATCACACGGAAACAAAGCCGGGGGTTTGTTTTCGACACAGAAGCGCGGCTCCCCGCGGTATCACGGGTAGAGAGGGTTCCTAGCTTTCCATCATCCCTAAATCCCAGCCTCCGTCTTCTTCTCCGCCTTGACTGTTAAACCTACAGAAACGCCAGAGCACAACCACACACAGCTCCGCGACTACCCGTAATATAAATAAACCAATTTACCCCCTGTTCAAGCCAGGTCAGTTTGCTTTTGGCTAAAAGCAAGCTCTACAGAGCCAAGGACAGGATGAACTTGCCTACTAATTAATCGTCACTCCTCCTAAACATCTTATCATAAACATAAGCTAAAGCTGTGACCACTTCTCCAGGTTGCATTTTATTGCCGCCAGCTCTTCCTTCCAAGGGGATTTAAAAACAAAAAACCAGGGGCGCCTGGGTGGCTCGGTTGGGCGGCCGACTTCGGCTCAGGTCATGATCTCACGGTCTGTGAGTTCCAGCCCCGCGTCGGGCTCTGTGCTGACGGCTCAGAGCCTGGAGCCCGCTTTGGATTCTGTGTCTCCCTCTCTCTCTGCCCTTCCCCTGCTCACACTCTGTCTCTATGTCTCTCAAAAAATAAAAATAAAAACGTTAAAAAAAATTTAAAAAAAAAAAACCAGTATACTCCCAATTGCTGCTTTACCTGATTTTGAAACTGACATACAATAATCTATTGAATTCTATTGTGACATTACTTGTGTATTCTCACCTATGCATTCTATGGTTAAAATGTTTTCTTAGGGGGGCGCCCGGGTGGCTCAGTTGGTTAAGCGGCCGACTTCGGCTCGGGTCATGATCTC
>PITB01033163.1:0-14253 GCA_004024585.1 Paradoxurus hermaphroditus | reverse complement strand
CTATCAATGTATTTTTACAGGTGCTCACGAAATTGAGCAATGCCACCACAATCTAATTCTAGAACATTTTTCGTCACCCCAGAAAGAAACCCCATAGCCCTTGGTAGTAAAGACGTGGATACTTTTAAGGAATCGGTGTCCATTTCCATGACTCCGTATGGATTCCTTCCCGAAACGGATCAGCCTGTGGATTCATCTGCAGTTGTCGTGTTAGATCAGTTCTACCCTTCCCACCTCTCCCTTCGCGATTGCCCGTTCTGATTTTACCACAAGGGATCGGGGCATACGTCCCACCGCCGTCAGTTGTACTACGTTGTGTGGCTAAGAACAAAAAGGATCCTTCGAAGTCTGTGTCATTAATGCCTCCTTTCTCTAGATGCCATCCAGCCAGGCCGAACTTCCTGCTTTTCCATGTCTGTAGAGTTTTCTTTGTAGGAACATCTTGCCCTTAGAAATGGGGGTGATTTGGCCTCTTTCGAGCCATTCTAAATGGAGACAAAATGGAGAATGTAATTGGAAGGGTAAAGAAAACTTGTACTTACTAATTTCACTTATCCCGTCTCCAGACTTTTCCAAGAATCCATTGCTCCCGCAGGTAAGTCCTTTGAGAGCAAATCAAAGTAAACATTTTAAGATATTAAAGGCATTGATTCCTTTTGTTTTCCATTTAAGCTGCAAATTCATGGGGAGTCTCCATGCTTTATCTAGTTATCTCTTTTCGAATTACACTCTTGAAGTAGGTGTTTGTCATGTAAAGGCTTATTAGCATCTTTATTTGAATTCAAAGTGAGTTTAGACTTCTTTTCACAGAAAATAAGTCTGGATGTTTTACTTCCAGTAGTAGAAGCTAACAAGGTAACAGGGGACAACACTTCCAATGGAAAACGGCTGGATTAATATTTCATTTTTATTAAAATATCAAAAAGCCAATAAGGTAGAGAGAAGTGACTGGGTCAGTCAAAGGATAGAAACTCTAAAATTTAAGCCTAGCACTCAGGGCCACTTTGGTCATACAGCAATTTGCCATTCTAGAAGGGAAAGCTGAAGCTCTGAGCCGGGTCTTTGGTGGTCTCAGTGGTATAAAAGATCGAAAGTTGGAACTGATCTCTGAAACCAATCCACTGCTTTGGGAGAAATACCTAGAGGCTTAATTCTTAGAAGAAAGGATAGATCAATAGTAAAAAGCCCTTAACCAGACCGAAGCCTGGCTTGGTCCGAGTAAATGAGAAAACTCCAAGTCTTGAACTGGTTTTGAGGCAGTCTGAGATTATTATCATTCCCAGGATGCAGGCAGACAGAAACAAAACTTCTTCGTAGCAAGATAATACATTACTAAGCCTTAAATTATTTCCCATAGTGTTTAAAATATAATGTCCAGCACACAATCAGTAGTAACTAAACATGTTAAGAGAAAGGGCACCGTGAATTAGAATCAGCAGGAATGAAAGAAAACAGAAAGACACGCATCGATTCTAGACACTGAAAATATGCAAGGAGAGAAGAGATGAGTTTGGAATTTTTGTAAAGAAATTAGAAATAACGAAATGGGAAATTAGGATATTGAGGGGAACGTGGTTCCAGAACTGAAAATTCTAGTAAACAAAAAACAGGGCAAGTGGGCGCGGTAGCTGCTCTGATGCAGTTAGAGGGAATTGGAGGAATAATAGGTAAATGAGGAGAAACATTTACAGTAAAGAACAAATGCACAAAAAAAAATGGAAACTATGAAATGAGAGCGAGAAACCTATAGGAAACAGTGAAAAAGAAGAATGTGTATGTATTTGAAATCCCAGATGTATGGAAGAAAAGGACAGAAGCAATCTGTGAAGGTGCAATTGCTGTACCCACCGTGTGCTCCTTTCTGGGGGTGCCTGGAGAGTGCCCTCCCGTGCCCTGCCGTACATCGCCAGGTAAGGCCCCCAGATTCCACAGCAACAGCCGTCAGCGTTCATCCCCGCACCGACGCAAATGGCAGCCCAATTTTCAAGACCGACAGAGCCCAAACCCGGAATACACAAGAATGGAAAGAAATAAGGAATTCCTGAAAATCTGTCCACACTGTCTCTGGTAATTGCATTGCTCGGAGGCTGGGCGTCAGCAGTCATCTTTTGTTAGCTCTCATGAAATCTGAAGAAATTCTAGGAAGTTGAGGCATTTATGATGTTGACGGTGATGAAGGATCTTAACGCGAAAGAATGACGCTAAAGTATCAGGACGGAAACAAAGGTCTCCTTCAATGTCTTGTCATAGAACCTAAGAAATCGCTAGCATTCGTAGAGAAGTTTCCATTGAATCGGACTCCAAGAACACTAAAGATGAAGTCAAATAGCAAATTTAGTCCCTTCCTTATGAAATAGTACACACGAAACACGCAGACAACAGAAACAGAAAGGAGACACACCAGCAAGAGAGTAACTCCTATAAAGATTTGCTTTGATAAATTCATGTAAACAATACACTTGAGGACCCGGAACGTTTCATAGAGAAATCGAGGCTACATAACATATAGAAATGGCAGCTTATGAGACTAATCAGGAAGTAGAAAAGATGGTGTTTAAGAGAAAAACCCAGATTCCAATGAAAGATGCTGCCGTGGTCTCAATGTATACCAAAATGCTGATGAACAGTAAGACGGACCACCGGAAAACGAGGAGGCGTAAGTTCCAGGTACCGCTAGGCAAGGAGGGGTCGTCTCCCTGTCGGGGAACAGTAAGAGTGCACAGATTTCAGAATCTTTGTCCCTTCGAGAGGAGGACCAGTCTTACCCACACGTCACTCGCCGACCTTATCAATACATTACCCACGGGACACAGGGGGCTGTGACGGATCTTGTCAACTGCCGGAAAGTTCACAATAAGAGATGTAGATGAACCGTGGCCAATTCTAATTTCGCGTACTTTGTAGAAGTGAGAAATCGCTGTGATTTTGCATTCCTACGTGCCTTCTTTTTGACAGTAGGTCCGTTCTTTTTACTTGCTTGTTTGTTCTGTCTGGAATGCAGCTCTCGTTCTTACCAAGGTTTACGTGCGATTTTCAGGAAAGACATAGAAATTACATCGATGATATAGCAACAGTTGATTTGGCGAAGATTCAGTACATAGCAGTATACAACGTTAACAATGTTAGGTTGACTTGGGTGACCTCTATGTTAAACACAGATTTTTTTTTTAATTCGTAAAGACACTAAAATATCTGTTCGTGACTCTTGCTGATGGGAGTCATTATAAACTGTGTGACAATTAATAAGACAACAGGATATTGGAAGATTTAGTAGAGACAAAACTACATGTAGAATAAGGCAGCACAATTATCAAGTTGACCTAATAGATATATATAAGTATACTTTTTTGCAAGGATCATTCATAAAATTACCATGTATTGTACCATAAAACAATCTGAAAATTTTCAAATACTTAATTTTTAAGTGTTTTGGCTTAGATATTTATTTTTTTTATTTTAATCTCAGTATCATTGACATACAGTGTTGTATTAGTTTCAGGGGTAGTGGTTCAGCAATTCTTTACATTACTCAAATATTTTATTTTATTTTTTATTTTATTTTTAACGTTTATTTATTTTTGAGAGATAGAGAGAGAACAGAGCATGAGAGAGGCAAAGAGAGAGGGAGATACAGAATCCGAAGCAGGCTCCAGGGTCTGAGCTGTCAGCACAGAGCCTGATGTGGGGCTCAAACTCACGAAGATCATGACCTGAGTTGATGTCAGAAGCTTAAGTTACTGAGCCACCCAAGTATCCCTCATATATTTTAAATCATACAGAGTATGTTCTTTAACCACAAAACAATTATGATAGATCAAAAGCCATAGAAAATCATGTGTTTGAATATGTAAAAATGTATTTATGAATGTGAGTCATGGGCCCAAACAAACAAACAAACAAACATAAGGAAACTAGAAAATATCTTGAACTGAATGATAATAGTAATATCACAGCAAAATGGGTGGGAATGAACTCTAACAATGTCTCAAGGAAAACGTATAATCTTTGATGGTTATGTTATAACACAAGAAAACCTGAAAATTCAAGAACGGAGCAAGCTAGTAAAACATGGCAAAATCCTTTTTTTTAATGCTGAAGGAAGGAAATAAAGATAAAATAATAAATTAAGGAAGTGGAAAAGAATTTTTTTAAACAATTTTTTTAACGTTTATTTATTTTTGAGAGACATAGAGACAGAGTATGAGCAGGGGAAGGGCAGAGAGAGAGGGAGACACAGAATCCGAAGCAGGCTCCAGGCTCTGAGCCGGCAGCACAGAGCCGGACGCGGGGCTCGAACTCACAGACGGCAAGATCATGACCTGAGCCAAAGTCGGCCACTTAACCAACTGAGCCACCCAGGTGCCCCGAAAAGAATTTTTTAAAAATCATCAATGCCAGAAGTTTATTGAAAAAAAAGTAATGAACTTCTGCCACTATTGATAAAGAAGAAAAAAAAGCATAACAGTTAAGGAGCCAGATATAACGGCAGCTTCACCAAACCGAGCACCCCCATGTAGCCTCGAAAGCAATGCAGAATGAGACCAATGAGAGCACACAAAAACCACACCTTCAACATGTCTAGAACACAGAGAAATACGAAGCTTTGAGTTACTGCAAGTTAAAAAAGGGAACAAAAAATCCTAACAAGTGATGCTTCAAGCTCTTAACAGAAGCCTTTTCTCAGTAAATGAGGACAATCTTTAAAAACGTGTGGTCGAGAGAAGCCAGCCTCCGATTGGTCTAACAACCACTGCTAGCAAGATAAAACGGACTCAGTCTGCAGAGAAGGAATTAAAAAGCATACATGATTTGAGGTGGCAGTCTTTGAAAAGCATTAATTGTTTAAAAGAAAAGAGAGTCGCCCTTTGGGGCTTGAGTGATGAAAAGGAAAAAAAACAAGGGAAAGAGGGAAAGTTAATATTCGGAAAGATGAAGAATGAATTGAGTGGAGGTTACACAACCCCTTTGATAACAATCATCTTTCATAAGGAAATAACTTTATTAGAGAAAGGGCTGTACTTTGCCACGCTGGCAGAAGAGGGCAGCATTGAGCTAAGAATATCAGGAACCACACCAACTTCGTGCAGTGAATGAAAGAAAATACCACGGATCTGTTGGAAGAAACTGTAACAAAGCGAGAATCAAAACAAGAACCAAAATACCAACCCAACTATAAACCAGAAGAAAACTGTATTGTAACACTCCAAAATGAGTTACATGTTTCAAACAAGCGTTTGAGGATAGGAAAAGCTGTGTTCCTACAGATGGTTAAAAATTAAATACAAATAAAATCGACAGTGGAAAAGAATGAAAGAAATGGAAGATTCATTCAGAAATTAAGGATCACGCCGTGCCCAAAGGAAAAGATATTCAAATAAAAATTTAAGAAGGGACACTGAAGGAAGGCAGGGAATCATCCAAGAGAAAAGAGGAGATGAAGAATCAGTTCAAATTATCTGACTGAGGGGCGCCTGGGGGGCTCAGTGGTTAAGTGCCCAACTCTTGATTTCAGCTCAGGTCATGATCTCGTGGTTCGTGAGTTCGAGCCCCACATTAGGCTCTGCACTAACACGCGAGCCTCCCCCCCTCCCTCTCTCTGCTCTTCCCGCTCATGTGCACTCTTCTCTCTCAAAATAAACAAATAAACATAAAAAAAAAAGAAAATCCTTTCTCCAAAGTTAGAAAATGAACAGCTACGTAAACCAAAAGAAAGTACAACAAGAAATTTTTAAAAAATAAGAAAATGAATCCAGTGTAGAGGAAATGGAATATCAGTGGTTCCCTTTACTTTTCTGCCCTCAACATGCAGAAAATTGGACACGATGTGAGAAATAATCGTTTCCAGACATTAGAGAAAAGGCGGTGAAGGATTGCAGTCTCTCAGGAAGGGAAAATAAATGAACTCTCCAATTTCACCAGGTTCCTCCTTGGAGGCCGTTTCTGAGCCACAGTCAAGGGAAGGGAAGTCCATACATCCCTTTAGACTCTTGCTGAGTGGAGGAGACAGAGACGGGAACTCCTGGAGGCCAAGGCGTCCGAAGTGTGTGGACCAGGACACCAGAGAGGAGGGAGCCGCGGGGGCGCTGCTCTGGAGAGCTGGGGAGGAGGCTGTGCGGCTCCGATCTGTGTGCTGACAAGAGGAAAGTACTGGAACCTGGGAGAGACCTGCTGCAGAGAACTGCATGATTGTTCTCAGAAGCTCAGACAGGGCAGGGGATGGTTCCAGTGCCCACAAAACTGGAATGAAGGTGCCTCAGAGAACACGGGACGTCAGGCAGGAGCTTCAGGAGGATATCACGTTTGTGGTCAGGCTTCCTCAGCCCTACTCTGAAGGTTCCCGTGGACTTGCTCCAACAGGTTAAAGGTTTCCAGTTACCTAACTTCGTGCTGGAACATATTCTAGCGCCACTGAAGAATAAAGCAAGTTGTGGGGCACCTGGGGGGCTCAATCCGTTAAGCGTCTGACTTCAGCTCAGGTTATGATCTCACGGTTCGTGGGTTCGAGCCCTGCGTCGGACTCTGTGCTGACAGCTCAGAGCCTAGATCCTGCTTCAGATTCTGTGTCTCCTCCTCTCTCTCTGCCCCTCCCCTGCTTGTGCATGCTCTCTCTCTCTCTCTCTCTCCCCCCAAAATTAATAAACATAAAAAAAGAATAAAACAAGTTTTAGCAACTGACAACCCAACGTTTAAAATAGGTCCTCAATAAGAAATTAATTTTCATGCTGAGAAATAGGGAAATGTTTCCCATAGTCAGGAGGAACGGTAGATCAAGAATATACCGGACCCGGAAGTGGTGGACAGGAAGGAGCAAGCAGACGAGGGTATGTGCAAACAGAGCTATGACACATATGTTCCATCCATTCAGATGGTGAAGGAAACCACAGAGATGAGGAAAACGCATGGTGTAAACAAGACTCGACAGGACACTTAGACGTGAACAACACAGTAAGAGGAAAGGTAAATGTGTCCATCAGACGCCACAGCCTATAAGATCGGCGAAGTCGAAAATATAGCCACAGAAACTATCCAAAATGAAATAGAAAATGAATAAAGAAAACATCAGTTAGCATGGGGACGGTATCGGGCTGTTTGACACGCATGCACCTGGAGCTGCAGAAAAAATGGAACGTGGGGAAAATATTTGGGCAAACAATGGCCAGTATCGTTCCTAAGGATTTCAATCCCGAGACCCAAGAACTGAAGAAGTGCCACGCTGTAGAAGACGTAGGAAACTGTGCAGGTCAGTTATATCGTTGGAAAACGGCGATAAAAAGGACATCTGGAAACAGCCAGAAGAAAAAAAATACATTATATACAGAGGAACCCAGGTAAGAATGACAGCAGACTCTTGTCTGAATCCGTGTGAGGCAAAAGAAAATGGACACATGTTTTTAATATCAAAAAAAGTGGGGCACCTGGGTGGCTCAGTCGGTTGAGCGTCCGACTTCGGCTCGGGTCATGATCTCACAGTTCATGGGTTCGAGCCCCACATCGGGCTCCGTGCTGACAGCTCAGAGCCTGGAGCCTGCTTCGGATTCTGTGTCTCCCTCTCTCTCTGCCCTTCCCCTGCTCACACTCTGCTCTATCTCTCTCTCTCAAAAAGGAATAAACATTAAAAAAATTTTAAAAAATCAATTAAAAAAAGTTATTTAAGAATACATTCATAGGCAACAACGAATTTCAAAAAGGAAGGCACAGGAGATATTTTCAGAAAAATAAAGCTGAGGAATATACTTCCAACAGACCCGAAGGAGGTTCTTCAGACAAAAGAAGATAGCGTATGTGGAAATTTGAGTGTGTTCAATGGAATGCAGTCGAGGTCAAGAGAGATGATAAATGCGTGGGCAAGTAGAAAACACTATTTTTCATTTTGAAATACTGTAAAATATCACTGGATCTTTTTTTTAAGTTTATTTATTTTGAGAGAAAGAGACAGAACAAGCAAAGGAGGGACGGAGAGAGAGGGAGAGAGACAGAATCCCAAGCAGGCTCCATGCTATCAGTGCAGAGCCTGACGTGGGGCTCAGACTCAGGAACTGTGAGATCATGACCTGAGCTGAAGCCAAGAGTCGGACACTAAACCGACTGAGCCACCCAGACACCCCGAAAATGTCACTGAATGTTTACAGCAACAACAGTAGCAATGTTTTGGGGGCTCACAGTGCATGTAGAAGTCCGTTGTATAACAATACCACGAGGGAGGTCAGGATGAAAATAGGCATATGTTATTGTAATTTTTAACACTATTCACGAAGTGGTGTAATATTATCCTTTAGCTCCTAGAATTAAAAACGTGTAAGTCTTAGAGTGACAGTAATAACAGACGCCAATCAATCAATCATAGGCAATAAGCTAATAGGAGGAGACAAAATGAAATTTTAAAAAGAAAAAAAAACACCTCAAACATTACAAAAGACCGCAACAGAAAAGGAAAAAAGAGTAGATGAAACCAACATTAAATAAAGCTTTATTTAAGCCAGATTATGTAAAATGTTATATTAGATATAATTTAATAGAAGGAAATAGAAAGTCAGACATTTTTAGTTTGGATAAAAAAACAACAACAACAATACCCCACCATATACTGACTACAAGAAAACCATGGTAAATAGAAATAGATAGGGGTTTGGGAGGGGGGAAATATTTACCATGTATGTTTTCTAACTAAGTTGTTTCATGATTTCAGGGCCATACCAATCAATATCTTAGCTGTATTCATGTGGAGTTGGAGAAGTGCTTTATAAAAAGGACACAGAAAAGCAAAGGATCAGAAATTACCAAGACCGTTACTAACAAAAGGGAAAAAAAAATCAATACTCAGTCATGATCAAAACTCTCAGCAAATTAGACTAGGAGGGGAGCTTCCTCAATCTGCTACACAGCGTCTGTGGAAAACCTTAGGCTAAAGTAATAACGTTGTAAGACTCAGTGCTTTTCCCTTAATGTCAGGAATAAGACAAAAGTGTGTGCTCTTACCTCTATCATTTTCCATTGAGTGGAGGAGAGAGCTATTGCAGAAAAGCAAGAAAAAAAATAAATAGAAATCATAAATATTGGAAAGGAAGAAGTAAATCCATTTGTGAGTAGAGATGACCTTATGGTATTTATAAAAAAATATCCTCAGAAATCTTCAAAGGAACGGCTGAACGTAATAGTTCATTTTATCGGAGGCAGAGGCTTATGGTCACTATACAAAAATCAATTGTAATGTTACATATCAGAAGCAAACAACTGGAAAATGAAAGTTTAAAAGATTTCGCTGACAATAGTACCGAAAACCACACAGGATTTAAGAAAACGCATGCATTTTCTTCACTGAAAACTACAGTACAATCCTGGGTGAAATAAATTAACAAAGACACAAATAAATGGAAAGTCAACCAGGTTCATTGGCTGGAAGACTTGTTAATTTATTCAAACTTCCCCGACGGATCTATAGATTCAATGCAAATCCTATAAAAATCCTAAGAAGACGTTTTGTGGAAATTTACAAGCGGGTGATAAAATTTCTATGACATGAAAAACCTAAAAGAGCTAAAAAATTTTTTGAAGACAAATAAAGTTGGAGGATTTGTGCTATCTGATTTTAAGTCTGACTGTAAAGTTACAATAATCAGCACCAATTGGCAAAGTGATGGACAAAGCCATCAATGGAAAATCGCGTCCAGAAACAGAGCCATCTACTACATGGTCATCTGATGTTTAAAGAACGTGCCAAGGAGGCTTGCGTGTCTCAGTTGGTAAAGCATCCCAACCCAGGTCTTAGTCTCAGGGCCGTGAGTTCAAGCCCCACATTGGGCTCCACACTGGGGGAGGGGGGTGAAGCCTACTTAAAAAAATGGTAATATACTAAACATTTCAACGGAAAGGCAGACTTATCAGAATGGATAAAAAGGCAAGACACAACTATATGCTATTTACAACAGGTAATCTTTCAGTATGAAGATACAGACCAGCTGATAGTAAATAAATAGATGCATATTAGATGCATGTGATATGTTCACCATAATTATGTGCTGGACCATAAAACAAGTCTTCATGTATTAAATGTATTGAAATAATTCTACTTGTGTTCTCAAACCACCACAGAGTTAAACTAAAAAGAATTCACCATAAGATATTTGGGAAAGCATCAAATGGTTTTAAATTGAAAATCACAGTTCTAAACTATCCATGGGTCAAAGAAAAAATCACAAGAAAAACTAGAAAATGTTTTAAACCGAACAATGGCGAAAATAGAACCTCTTAGATGTTGTATGATGCAGGAAACAGTCTACTGAGAAGAAAAAGAAAATTAGCCCTTTATCCTATTATTAGAAAACAAGGAGATTCTGAAAATTAGTGATGAATAAGAAACTAGAAGAATTGCTAAACAGAAAGAAAGAGGGGTGCTTGGGTATTTTAGTCGGCTGAGTGTCCGACCAGCTCAGGTCATGATCTCGCGGTTCGTGAGTTCGAGCCCCGAGTCGGGCTCTGTGCTGACAGCTCGGAGCCTGGAGCCTGCTTCACATTCTGTGTCTCCCTCTTTCTTTGCCCCTCCCCCACTCTGTCTGTCTGTCTCTCTCAAAAATAAATAAACATCTAAAAATTTTTATTTCTATTTTTTTTAACGTTTCATTTATTTTTGAGAGAGAGACAGAGCATGAGCAGGGGAGGGGCAGAGAGAGAGGGAGACACAGAATGTGAAGCAGGCTCCAGGCTCCGAGCTGTCAGCACAGAGCCCGACGCGGGGCTCGAACTCAGGAACCGAGAGATCATGACCTGAGCTGAAGTCGGCAGCCTAAGCAAATGAGCCACCCAGGCGCCCCTAAAAAATTTTAAACAAGAGAAAGAGGATTAGAAATATAAGAGTAGAAATCATTGGAAAAGAGAAAAGCTATATGAGAGAAAACTTAAAGCCAAAGAAAAGCCATTTCTTTAAAGAGATCGAGGAAAGCGATAGACATTTTATTAGTATGAAAAGAAAAAAGAAAAAGAGAGAGAACACATATTACCAACATAGAAAATTAAAGAGTTTATCACTACCGATCCTGAAAGCACAATAAGAAAATATCGTGAACTGTAGTAGTTTGCCGATTCATTTAGCATCTTAGATTAAATGAACAAATCTCTTTAAAAATACAACTTGTCAAAACTGATACTAAATAAAATGGAACACGTGAATGCCCTCTATTTCCTAAAGGAATTTAATTTTTCTGATGAAAAATCTTCCCCCACTGAAAGCCCTAGGGTCAGATGGTTTCGCTGCTGAATTTTGTCAAACAGCCTAGGAGGAAATCACATCAATCTAACATAAGTTATTTCAGAAAATAGAAGGGACGCTCTCCAGCCAGTTTTGGAGGTCCGACCTAACTCATATTCCTCGACCAGGCAAAGACATTACAAAACTAAAAAAAATTTAAAAAGAGGAAGTTACAGACTCATATGCTTTATGTACAGAGACACAAAAATTTTTACAAACTATTAGCAAATCGAAACCAGCGACTTCTAAGAAGGACAATATATTATGATCGAGTGAGGTTTATCTCAAGAGTCAAAATACTTCCCTAACGTTCAAAACTCAATCCGTACAATTCATCCTACTGGTAACCATCAGCGTGCTCTCTATAGTGTAGAGTCTGTTTCTTGGTTCTGGTTCTTTTCTCCCCCTTCTTTGCTCATTTGTTTTGTTTCTTAAATTCCCCGTATGAATGCAACCGTGTGGTTGGTATCCGTATGGGCGAGTTGGGGGATAACGTAAGACCTGCTGTGACTTTGCTAGGAGACGCCAATGTTCGCCCAACAGCTTTTAGAACAATTTGCTAAGAGACCAGGGCAGTGTCTTCCAGAGAGCAAGTAGTGGAAAACAGAGAGAAAAAATGAAGAGTAGTGAAGCTGCATCAAAGGAATACGTTGGTCGAAGATGGAAGGAACCAGCCTCTCCTCGCTGGGGTCGGAATGTAGGAGGCTGCCCCGTCCATCCTGGGTATGATCTCCAATGGGCCCAGATAGCACAGGAATGAGCTCCCCCCAAGTCCCTGCCTGTGGATGATCGCACAGCCTTCTACCATGTGCGAGAACAACTCCGCAGAGGCTGTCTTGTGGCACGCGAAGGAGCAAATACAATGGACGGTGGACGCGCTGTGCTTCCAAACCGCCTTCCTCATCACAGGCTCGCTGCTGGTACTGCGGGAGCCCTGGGAGCTGGTCTGGGATTTGCCGCCTCGGACTCTAGAGGGGCTAAGACAGAAGCCCAGGGCAGCGGGTCTTCTGGGTGGAAGGGGACAATGCTTTTGGGTCTTCTGCACGCAAGCGGGAACCATCTGCGGGGCTCGTGGTGGTGATTAACAGTGGACCTCATCAGAGTTTCAACGCAGATACTTGGAACGAAATGTTCACATTCGGAGACGCTACCGCAGTGGCCTCTCCAGTCTGTCTTCTGCCAAACTCACGTTATAAGCGAGTTATGACTGTGTTTTTGGAGGCCAAGAGTGTCCCGTACAAACACCAGAAGACTCTAAAAATCACCAAGCCAGAGCTTGGCTAAACCCTCTTTTATCAATCTCACGACTGAGCTGCGGGTCACATGGAAAGCCCAGGCTCACTGGCCGACCCACTGTTATACGGAAAGATGCCAGAGAGCGGTCTTGAGGCGTTTTCTCTTTCTTCTAAGATGGAATCTTATTTTCCACAGTGAAATTACTAAAATATTAAAATAAAAAATATTTCTAAATGAAAAAATGTATATATAATTCATCCTAGCAACAGAATTATTACATGATTGCAGTAGATGTAGCTTTAATGAAATTTTTTTAAGTTTTTTAAAAAGTTTATTTATTTTTGAGAAAGAGAGAGAGAGAGAGAGAGAGAGAGAGAGAGAGAGAGAGAATATGAGTGGGGAGAGGCGGAGAGAGGAAGACACAGAATCTGAAGCAGGCTCCAGGCTCTGAGCTGCCAGCACATAGCCCGACTTGGGGCTCAAACCCACGGACCATGAGATCATGACCTGAGCTGAAGTCAAATTCTCAACCGACTCAGCCACCCAGGCGCCCCTGAAAATTTTAAAAATACAACAAACAGGTTTAAACAGAGACTAGAAACGGGAAGGAGGAAGCGTCGTGAACAGGAAAGTGGATAGTGGTAGAATGGAAGGTAAAGATGGCGGACCGAATGCGAAAGCCTAGTATTTGTCTAATGGGAACTTCATAAGAAGAGAATAAAGAGAATCCATTGACGATAAAGGGATAACAATGGAGATTTGTCCAAATTGGTGGAAGTCATGCATTCTGAGTTTAAAGAAACATAACAAGTCTTTAGCCAGATGACAAACATATCTTCCCCTAAACAAATTTTCTTCGTAGGAAAATCAAGAAAAATGTCCTAAATATTACCAGAGGGTGGGGATGGGACACCTGCAGACAACTACCCTCTGTGTCCTTCCAAAGCAACAATAACCATCCAGAAGTCAATGAGATGTATGTAGATTACCAAAGAATCATAACCATTAAACTAGAATTCTCAATTCGCCTGGAACAGTATAAAAAGGTGGGGATGAATTAGTTAAAAAGCAGAGCTAGAAGAAGGGTGTATCCTTGAAAGAATTACTGAAAATTGAACTCCAGCCAAAGAGAGTGGAACCAGGAACATGGGGCAGGAAAAAAAAAGAAGGGTACCAAAAGCAGAAGTAGACAAAGAACCGCTGGTAAAATACAGTGGCAAATTTAAATGAATAGTAACACTTTAAGGTACTGATGACAATGGTTATTATAATATTCAAAACATGTCAAGGAAATAAGATGAAACATAGGAAAGGGGAAATGTATCAGAGCTAACGTCCTTTTATTGTTAGAAGACAAGACACGAAAGACTTTAAAAAAATTGTTTATGTTTATTTTTAAGAGAGTGAGAGACAGAGTGCAAGTGGAGGGGGGCGGGGGATCGAGCAGAGAGACAGGGAGACACAGAATCCGAAACAGGCTCCAGGCTCTGAGTTGTCAGCACAGAGACCGTCGTGGGGCTTGAACTCATGAACTGTGAGACCATGACCTGAGCCGAAGTCGGACGCTTAACCAACTGAGCCACCCAGGTTCCCTTCGATTTTTTAAGATGTTGTATTTACGTGGTGCTAAAAATGTCATTTGCCAGCATTTAAAATTCAAGAGCTTTCTCATAAAAATGTGACTTTCTGTTAACTTGAATACACATTTTGTGAACTTTAACTTAAGTCACGAGGAGACCGTACACAGAAAGAAAGTTTCCCAGACAATTGAGGCA
>PITB01033162.1:0-14271 GCA_004024585.1 Paradoxurus hermaphroditus | reverse complement strand
CTGTTTATCCAGTTCACTGAGGTGTGGTATGAGTGTGTATGTGTGTGTGTGTGTATTTGGTATTGTATTTTTTACTTCTAAGACTTCTATTATATACTTCCAAAAATCTTCATACATCTCCTAAAATACCCCATCTGCTGGTTCATTTAATCTTTTTTTCTTTTTTTTTGTAGATTCTCTAACATGTTTATCATAGTAATTTTAAATTTATTTTCTGCTTATTATAATACTTTGGTTATTTTGGAACTGTTTTATTGACAATGGCCCTTTATGTAGGTCACATTTTCTGGTAGTTTCAAATGCCTGTTAATTTTTTATCGAAAACCGAAAATTGTCAATCATGCACTGTAAGGAAAGCCTGAAGTCTTTAATCTTCTGAGAAGTTTTTAATTTTGTTCCAGTAAACAGATAAATGGCTGGAAGATCATCTTCATGTTATGGACAATTGTTTCAGAATTTAATGTGACAATTGTCACAGCCTGAGGTTCAATTTCTGCCAGGTGATCCTAATTTCTGACATGTGGCCTTCCTTCATTTTAATCACATGTCTGAGGTGTTTACCTAGCCCCTCTGACTTGGCAGGACTCTAGCTTCTAATGCTGTACCTCGGGTGGCGGGCAGCTAATGAAATCTCTGCTAAGAATTTTCATCTTCTGTTTGTAGTATTTCCCTGGGCCGCTTCGAGTCTTTCCCTGCAGAATTGCAGGTCAGGCATGGAACAAGCAGGTGTGGTATGTTTCTATTCAGTTCTGGGACAGAGTTCTGGGACTCCTATGCCTTTGTGACTTCATACTTTTCATTTGCTTTTCAGTCTCAGACTGTAATTCCTGACTCCTCAGCCCTAAGTGACTACTTTCTGTTTGAGCCTCATCTCAGAAACATCCCGAAAATAGAACAATACTTTCAGAAACAAAACTGAATGAATGTGGATTTCACCTATCATGTTTACCTTCTCTCTGAGGTCATATTCCCTTCAGGCTCTGCTACCTTCAAACAGTTTTGATTTTTGTTTCTGAGTTCTTAATTGTTATCAGCAGAGAGATAGGTTACTCTAATAACAGTTTTTCCACCATAACTATAGACTGGGGTGCAAAATCATCCTTACTAACTATACTGTTACTCATTTTTCAGCATACAACATTTAAACCCTCCAGTTTACCCCCTGCCTTAGATTATTTAAAGATTACACTGGCAGGAAAAAAAAAAAAAAGTCTACCCATTTTCTGAAAAACATGTATATGTCCTGGCTTTTGCCTTCCTGAAAATCAAAACCATCTTACTGTTAACAGCTATAACAAGAATAAAGTGATAGTCTTAGTTGTTCTCTAAAGATAAGATAGACAAAGTTGAGGGTCCCATCACACGAGCATGCAGCAGGCTCCGCAGAGCACTTTGACTGTGCCCAAGAAGCTGGTAAAACTTCAGAGAATAGCTTCCTAGTGGAGATATTAGGATAGAGCACAATAGAATAGAGATTCCCTTCTTCCATCCCACACTCTCTATAAAGCCTGCTTTATTCATGTAGAATTCTGGAATAGTACATATAGGGAAGTCCAGATGATGACTGAGGTTAAATTTCTGCCAGTTCAGTAGAATGGAAGCTTGTGTCAATTTTAATTTGTTCAACTTAAATAGTAAAGCCGTATTTATGCAGATGGTAGTTCCTTGATTGAGATTTGTAATCGATACATTTCTGGAAAGGATAACACAATAAACATTCTAAACTATCTCAGACTAAATATGTCAGATTAGCAGGATGGGAGCAAAATTGTTGTTGAGTTGTTAGTTTTGTATATATGAATGCAGATATTTAAAATTGTTATGTTTCAGACAGATATATGACACAAATGCTAGAGGCAATAAGAAGACTACAAACTGGATATTAAGGAAATAAAAATCTGCTTTAAGCATGGAAAATATGTGAAATCTTTAGCCAGCTCCGTATTTATGTATTATCAGGGATATGTAGGGAATTGTGATAGGATATGAAATATGATGTGGGGAAGAAGAGATTAAGGCAAATTCTTTAGCTTTAAAATGTTTCATGTAGTCAACCCAGCTATTGAATACAGAAAGTTTCTGTAGTAGTACCCAGGTATATAATTTGAAGGAATCTATGAAGAACAGGAAATGGTTTACAGATCAGTTCTAAAGTGTCAAGAACAAACCAGGGCAAAAGAGGAAGTTAGGGCAAATTTTGTCAGCTCAGCTTTGTTTAAGGGGTAATTGATCATTAATTTTCTTTTAAATCCAAATTACTTTTTATGGAGTCTCTTAGATTTGTATCTTCACACTTCATTGCAGGATTTGGCCATAGTGAGTAGATTTCCCACTTTAGTTAAAAATGGTATAAGAGAATAGGTGGACTTTGTGAGACTAAGCAAAAACCAGGGGGAGGGGAAGAGGGGAAAGGGAAAAAAAGACACAGAGAGGGAGGGAGATAAAACATAAGAGACTCTCAAAGACTAAGAATAAACTGAGGATAAGGGGGGTGAGGGTGGGGGGAGAGGGGGTGACGGGTATTAAAGAGGGCACGTGTTGGGATGAACACTGGATGTTATATGGAAACCGATTTGAAAATAAATTATTTAAATAAAAAAATTTTGAAAATACTGTTCATCAGTCCTTTACCGTAGAAATTAAAGAGAGGTATATTATACATTTAAGCAAGAGAGATGAAATGTTTTACTCAAGACCACATAACTGGTAATTTGGTTGAACTAAAGTATGAACCAGGTGTTTTTACTAACCACACTCAAAAATTTATTTCCAGGGAAGAAAATTAGGAAGAAGGTGGTGAGGACAATAGCAACAGAAGCATAACGGTGAGGCATACAAACCAGTCCAGGGCAGAGTTTTATCCTACTCACATGTTGCTCTAAGAGTTCTTTCTGGTTTCTAATAAGGAGAAGAAATTAGGGAACAATATAATCTTGCTACCTTTTTCATGATATATGTTTGAATCAAAGACTTTTCATTGTCTTATGTAATCATTATTAGATTAATTATCTAGTACAATTCTTATTTTTCACTAAAAGTTTGAACAATCTAAATCTTTTTTTTTTTTTTTTCATTAAGAAATTTTTGAGATGGGGGCATCTGGGTGGCCAGTCGGTCAAGAGTCCAACTCTTAGTTTCGGCTCAGGTCATAATCTCATGGTTTGTGAGTTTGAGCCCCACATTGGGCTCTCTCCCTCTCTCTGCCCGTCTCCTGCTCGCTTGCACTCTGTCTCTCTCTCCTCTATCTCTCTCTCTCTTTCAAAATAAATAAATAAACTTTAAGAAAAAGACATTTTTGAGATGAATGAGTAGCTGGATAAGATGGAATGATGAAGTCCACCTGATAAAGATGACTATTTAGCTGCTCACAATGGGAGATATTAGGCAAATAGCTCTTTTACAAATGCTTTAATATATTTTTTTCTGTTAGTTGTCTGCTTTATAAAACATATTCATAAACTTTTAAATGTTTTTCTTTCCCAAAAGTTCTTTGGTAAGTAGATATTGGAAATTAGAAAATATTTCCCCATAGTAGAAAAGAGTATTCGTGTTTTCAGACCATCCATTACTTACTATAAAATGCGGTAATAAAATATAATAGAAAACAACTCTCATGCAATATTACTAATTAGACAAAACAGAAAAGAATAAAATGTAATAAGAAGTAATTTTAATATTCTTGATGTTGATACGCGATGATGAGTAAGACCCTTGTGAAAAGAGAATAAAGAAGTAGAAGAAAACATTTTTACATTTATGGAAGGAGACTTTGGGGCATTTTTAAAGGGTTTTCATGTATTGTTGTTGTTGTTGTTGTTGTTAATTATTTACTTTTCTTGATTCAAGTTTTAAAATTTTTTAATCATTTTATGTTGCATTTTTATAGATTCTTATGTATAAGATATTCATGGGATTTTAACAGAATTATTTGACTGTTCTGGCATGACTGAAGTAATCAAGCGATGCATTTTATTGCAAAATAGAAATAATATTCAAAATAGAAATGATATTTGGGAACTGAATTAGAAAAGTGAGTTGAGCAAATATTCTTTTATTTTGTAATGAATAGAGATTGTATTGTTATGCTAGTAGTTTTCTTGTCATCTTCTCCTAAATCTTTACTAATTAGAATAGCAAGTCACATGTGGAAAGGGAGAGCAATACAATAGTAATTATGAAGTTTGAAGTATAATAAATGAGAAACTATGATGATGGGGGGTGAAAAATTGTCTTTTATCTCTCAGGTTTCTGGAATACTGTATTTTAGTGAACAGACAATAGGAACCAACAGAACATTTACACATTAGACTCTTACAGATTTTGTACGATTATTATTCTTTCTAACTACTAATATTCCAAAGAGTGTTCTATAGATTTTGTTGGCCAAAACACCTTTCCATGAGTCATATCATTTTCTTACAAAATTTTAGAATATGTTGAAGGTTTTGGCTTGTCTTTTGCACCAGACAAATGCCAGTAAAAAGAAAGAGACTTGCCCACTTTCCAACCAATAGAATTGTGACAGTTATTAGGAAATACAATTCTGGCAATAGTGAGGGAAATCTAAAATCCCTCATTCATAGACAGAACCTTGGGAAGGGGAACACTGGGAAACAATATGGAGTGGGAAGAATAATAAGAGGAAGAGGAGAGTGGAGAAAGGCTGCTTTAAATTTAAAACCAGTGATGTGAAGACCAATGCTTACCCCATAGCTGCGCATGCATGAAACTGACCTAAGTCAGCATAGTATAGGCTTGGGACATTGAAACACAGTCTAAAAATCAATTTGCAGATTTCAGACTGAGAATTATAAAGTAAAGATGGGCCAAGATACTGCCGAGAAGATTTTATAAACTAAATAGACGTCAGAAGCAAAGTCAGCAGAAAATTGGTAATGACATTTTGTCTTAACCTAATTGACTCCCTGCTAAAACAACAAAAATAAATATTATCTATAAGTTGTAAACAGTACCCACAGTCACATGAGATTCCAAATGACAAAGGTACATGCCAACAATTTTTATACTATACACAGAAAAAGAGAAACCTAAATGATTTTCAACTGGAAAGGTAGTCAATGAATGCTAACCTCAACAGCTCAAATGTTGGAATTATCCAAAACCTGAAAAGAAGTTTAAAAAGACAAGACTTTTAGGAACCAGTAGAATGATGTCAAAAATTCTAATATTCATGTGATAGGAGCCAGAAAGAGAGGATGGATTGCAGCACAGAAAAACTATAGAAAAAAAATTACTGAAAACTTCCCAAATTTGGTTAAAATAAAACTTTACATATTCAAGAACATAGTAAACTCCAAATAAGATGACTTAAATCCAAACCATGTGATATCATAATAAAATATATGAATGTCAAAAATAAAGAAAAATCTTATTAGCATCTCCCTCCCTCTAAAATTAACACAACAAATTGCATATAGGGAAACTGGTTTGATAAATAGCAGATTTCTCATCACAGACCATTGAGTCAGGAAGACAATGGAATAACATTTTTCAAGAACTGAAACAAAAGAATCATCAATCCTGAATCCTGTATTCGGTAAATATCCTTCGGATTATAGATAAAATAAAGCATCTCAAGTGAAGGAAAAGAGATTGTTTATAGAGAGTATTAGTATTTTAAAAGAAATGCTAAAGATAATTTCTCACATGGATGAAAGTTGATAGCAGAACTTTCAGAGGGCATGCTGGGATGCCAGAAATGAATTGAATAACATCATACATTTCATTTACTTGGTGAATAAAATATTTTTCACCTCTGAAGTTTGTAAAAAATGTAAATCTGTTGAAGTCAAAATGATTATATTGTCTGATGGGATTTTCAATGTCTCTGTCATAGACCTGAGAACTGCATCATAATGGGAAAGAATAAAGGTAGCTATATGTTGTAAAGTTTATGTTTTATGTGAAGTGACAAAATATTAATTTTGAGTAAGAAGTGTAATGTTTAAAAGAATATTAAATTCCTAAAATAACCACTAAAACATTAATAATATAAAGTCAGAGCATTAAGATATAAATTAAAATGGAATTCTGAAACATATATACAAATATTTTAAAACAATAGAAGTGGAAATAGTAGTAGAGACATGAATAAAATCCAAAAGATATGATGACAAAGATGTTAATAACCATATTAATTATCACATTAAATGTTCTAGACACATGAACAGTCTAAACGTTTAAATGTCAGAGATTGTCAGATTGGAAATAAGGTTTCAGATGAATAGTTTAAGTGTTGCTTAGAAATAAAAAAATAAATGAAACAAATTTGAGCTCTAAATGAAAGGAAATAATTAGGAGAAGAGCAATATCAATAAAATTTTAAAAAGAAAAATATTAGAAAAAATAATATAAAATATGTCTCTTCAAAATGATCAATAAAATTTATAAACCTGAGGCAACATTGATTAAATAAGTAAATAAATAAAAGAATACAAACTATCAATAAAAGGGGATATCACTAATAAACTACAGATGTTAAGATGTTAATAAAAATAATGGGGTGATATAACAAATGCATAAATGTAGTAAGAGAAATATAAGGCATTTAGATTGGAAAGGATTAACTCAAACTGTTCCTATTGACAGCTGGTATAATTGTCTATGCAGAAAATCCCAACAATCTGCAAAAAGCTCTTAGAATGAGTGAATTTAACAAATAAATATACAAATAACCTTATTTTTATATATTAACTATAAAATGTTAGAAACAATGTTTAAAAAGTCAGTACCATTCACAATGAAACAGAATAGAAAATCCAGAAATTGACTGACACAAATAGGTCAACTGATAGTTAGCTCAAGTGCAATAGTTAATCAATAGCAAAAAGGCAATCTTTTTGATAAATATTGTTAGAATTAATAGACATGTATATCAATAAAAGGAACATCAACCTGTACCTCACACTGTATAGAAAAACTAAAATAGATTGTAAACCAAATCAAAATGTAAAACTATAAACTCTTAAAGGAAAGCCTAGGAGAAAATCTTTAAGACTGCATTTTAGACAAAGTGTTCTCAGATACAGCATGAGATCCATAAACAACAACAAATAGAATCTACAAATTAAACTTTATCAAAATTAAAACATTTTATTCCATGAGAACACTCTTTTATTTGCCAAGAGAATTAAAAAGCAAGCCACAAACAGGGAGTCTTTGCAAATTGCATATCAGACAGAAGATTTATATTCAGAATATATGAAAAATGCTCAGTTAGTACACTTGATTTTCATTATTTATGATCATTCTGCCTGCGAGGTTGTCGCAGACACTGAATTACTGAACACAGAACATTGTTCCTAAGGGAAATAAAGGGCTAGGTTACTAACAAGTCTCTGATTGAAGCATTTTCATTAACCGATCAATACATAACCTTATTTTATTTTTTTAAGACACCTTATTTAATACACAGTGTTGAATAATTAAAATAGAAATAACTGCCAACAGTACTCTAAATCATAGCTGGAGAAAGCTTATCTAGCAGATCCATTTTCTCCATGACACACATTGTGTCCTTCTTACATTCAGAAACATCACACGTCATTTCAACATTACATTTGAAGGACATTTTAATCAGTGAAATCACCAACAAAACACACAAAATATGTGAAAAACATTGCATTAAATAGACAGTCAAAAAGAAACCTGAGTGTGAAAGCTAAAACAATGAGGCAGAGGGTGGTCTGTTTGACTTCATCTGGGAACAGGCATAGTGAGCGATTCAGAAATTCCATTGCTCTACATATATGGATGTATGCAATTGATGTTGAGTATTGGTTTCAGAGTTATCAATACATTTATACAAATCTGCAAATTTGCAGATACAGAATCTGTAAATAATGAAAACCAGATGTAAATTAACAACTCAAAAAATATTGGCAAAAGTTTTGTACATACACTTCATAAAAACGTATATACACAAGTAGCAAAGCACATAAAAGGTGTTCAACCTTATTAGTCATTTGAAATAATAAAATTAAGTTCAAAATTAGACACCATTACACAACAACTACAGTTAGCGAGGATTCAAAGCCTTTGGAATTCTGACACATTAAGAGGAAGATGAAAACACTAGACAAAGTGTTGTGTTTGTTTTATATAAGACAGAATGTATAATACTTTTCCATTATTATTATAACAAATTACTAAAAACTTAATGTCTTAAAACAAACAAATGTAATATCTCACAGTTCTCTAGATCTAAAGTCCAGGTTAGTTCAGCTGGTTGCTTTGCTCCAGTTTTACATGACTGAAATCAAGGTGCAGCCAGAAAGGCTCTTGTCAGAAATCTCTGGGAGGAATCTGCTCACTCAAGTGGTGTCAGAACCCAGTTTCTGAGGTCCTGTTTCCATACTGACTGCCATCTATGACTGCCCTTACCTCCTAGAAACCTATCCATGGTTCTTGCACATGGGTCTCTACTTCTCAAAGCCAGCAGCCGTGTACCAAATCCTTCTCCAGCTTGGGATCTCACTGATTGCCCCTTCTGCCAAATTTCTTTCTTGCTTCCAGATGCAAAGAGTTTTGGTTTCTAAGGGCTCATGTGATTATATTGGCTCTATCTGGACAATCCAAGATGATCTCCCTATTTCAAGGTTCTTACATTAATTAGAACTGAAAAAAAAAACAAACCCTTTTTGCCAAGTAGAGAAAAATATTCATTGGTTCCAATGATTAGGGCATGAATATTTTTGGCAGATCCTTGTTGTGCCTACCACAGCCATGCAAAATAAATGATATAGAATCACAAAATAAAAAAGAATAGATGTTATAGAAAGAGGAATATATATAACTTTTTGTTTGCCTATTGCTTACTAAAGTGCGTTCTTTATTCAGATTTCCTACTTTTCACCTAATGTCCCTTTTGTGTTCCATGATCTCATTGAAGATTGCACAATAAATTTAGTAGTCATGTCTTATTTATATTCATCAATACTTTTTGGGAAAATATCAATTTAACATTCTATCCGTTTTTAATCAAGTTGTTTTTTCTAATTATTGAATGTTTAGAATTATTTATACATAATATGAATACATGTTACTTAATTTAAATATTATTTGTATATATTTTCCCAGTTTGGATTATTCTTTTTATGCATTTAATATTTTATTATTGTTTATTACTATACTATTTTATTTATAGCATATCTCAAGAAGTAGACATTTTAATTTTCATGAAGTCCAATTTATCAATTTTTTTTTAATTTATAATTTATTGTCAAGTTAGCTAACATACAGTGTATACGCTGTGCTCTTGGCTTTGGGAGTAGATTCCCGTGAGTCATCACTTACATACAATACCCAGTGCTCATCCCAACAAGTGCGCTCCTCAATGCCCATCACCTATTTTGCCTGCCTTCCCTGTACCCCCACCACCGTCAACTCTCGGTTTGTTCTCTGTATTTGAGTCTCTTGCTTTCTTCTTTGTTTGTAACTTTTTTTTGCTTTCCCTTCCCCAATGTTCTTCTGTTAATTTTCTCAACTTCCACTTATGAGTGAAAACATATATCTGTCTTTCTCTGACTGATTTATTTCACTTAGCATAATACCCTCCTATTGCATCCATGTTGTTGCAAATGACAAGATTTCATTATTTTTCACTGTCAAGTACTTTCCATTGTGTGTGTGTGTGTGTGTGTGTGTGTGTGTGTGTGTGTTTGTGTGTGATGTGTGTTTACACCACATCTTCTTTATCCATTGATCAGTTGATGGGCATTTGGGCTTTTTCCATAATTTCTCTATTATTGATGGTGCTTCTATAAACATTGGGGTACATGGGTACATGTGCTGCTGTGAATCATCACTCCTGTGTCCCTTAGATAAATTCCTAGTAGTGTTATTGCTGGTCATAGGGTAATTCTATTTTTAATTTTTTGAGGAACCTCCACATTGTTTTCCAGAGTGGATACACCAGTTTGCATTCCCACCAACAGTGCAAGAGGGTTTCCCTTTGTCAACATCCTTGCCAACGTATGTTGTTTCCTGAGTTGTTACTTTTAGCCACTCTGACCAGAATGAGGTGGTATCTCAGTGAGGTTTGATTTGTATTTCCCTGATGATGAGCAATGTTGAGTACCTTTTCTGTTAGCCATTTGGATGTCTTCTTTGAAAAAGTGTCTATTCATGTCTTCTGGCCATTTCTTCACTGGATTATTTGTTGAATTTGGTTTCTTTATAGATTTTTGGATACTAAGCCTTTCTCTGATATGCCATTTGTAAATCTCTTATCTCATTCCATCTGTTGCCTTTTAGTTTTGTTGATTGTTTCCTTTGCTGTGCAGAAGCTTTTTATCTAGACAAAGTCCCAATAGTTCAATTTTGCTTTTATTTCCCTTGCCTTCAGAGACGTGTTAGGTAAAAAGTTGTTGCCACTGAGTTCAAAGTGGTTGTTGCCGGTGCTCTCTTCTAGGACTTTGATGGTTTCCTGTCTCACATTTGTGTCTTTCATCCATTTTGAATTTATTTTTGGGTATGGTGTAAGAAAGTTGTCCAGTTTCATTCTGCATGTTGCTGTCCAGTTCTCCCAGCATCATTTGCTAAAGAGACTTTTTTTTTTCCATTATGCTTTTTTCCATTAGATACTCTTTCCTGCTTTACATTTGTAGTCCTAATTCTTGGTTCTGTATTCTATTCCATTGGTCTATGTATATTAAAACATATAAAGGACAGAAAACTACCCAAAGTGATGAAATGGAAGAATTCTCCTCAGAATAAATTCCAGGAAGAAATGACAGTCAGAAAATTGCTCAAAACAGATGTAAACAATATATCTTACCAAGAATTTAGAACAATAGTCATAAGACTATAGCTGGGCTTGAAAAAGCGTAGAAGACAAAAGAGAAACTATTGCTGCAGAGATCAAGGATCTAAGAAGTAGTCATGATGAATTAATAAATGCTCTAAATGAGATACAAAATGAACTAGATGGAGTGACAACAAACATGGGGAAAGCATAGGAGAAAAATAGGTAAAATTGAAGATAAAATTATGGAAAATTAGGAAGCTGAGAAAGGAGAGAAAGTAAATTATTCAACCATGAGGGGAGAATTGGAGACCAAAGTGATTAAATGAAATAAAATAATAACTGTATCAATAGGAGTTACAGAAGAGGAAGAGAGAGAGAAAGGGGAAGAAGGTTCATTTGGACAAATTATAGCTGGGAACTTCCCCAATCTGAGGAAGGAGACAAGCGTCCAAGTCCAGGAGACACAGAGAACTCATATCAAAATCAACATATCAGGTCAACACCACAAAATATCATAGTAAACCTGGCAAAATACAAAGATAAAGAGAGAAATCTGAAAGCAACTAGGGGCAACAGGACCTTAACCTACCAGGGTAGACATATAAGGATAGTAGCAGACTTGTCCACTGAAACCTAGCAGGCCAGAAGATAGTGGCAGGAAATATTCAATGCACAGAATAGGAAAAATATGCAGCCAAGAATCCTTTGTCCAGCAAAGCTGTCATTCAGAATAGAAGGAGAGATAAAGGCATTCCCAGACAAACAAAAACTAATGGAGTTCATGACCACGAAATCAACCCTGTGGGAAATCCTAAGGGGGACTCTGTGAGAGGAATGCTGCAAAGACTACAAAGGAGCAGACATCACCATAAGCATGAAAACTACAGATTACACAATGACACTGAATCCATAGCTTTCAATAATCACTCTGAATGTAAAAGGACTAAATGTCCCAATCAAAAGACATAGAGTGTCAGAATGGATAAAAAAACAAGATCTGTCTCTATCCTGCTTTTCGGAGACTCATTTTAGACCTGAGGATACCTGTAGATTGAAAGTGAGGGGCTGGAGAATCATCTATCATGCTACAGGATGCCAAAAGAAAGTCAGAGTAGCCGTAATTATATCAGACAAACTAGATTTTAAAACAAAGACTGTAACAAGAGATGAAGAAGGGCATTATATCATAATTAAGGAGTCCACCCATCTAGGAGAGCTAACAATTGTAAATGTTTATGCCCCCAACATAGAGCACCCAAATATATGAATCAATTAATCACGAACATAAATAAATGTGTAGATAACAATACTATGATACTCCACATACAGCAATGGACAGATCATCTAAGCAGAAAATCAGTAAGGAAACAAAAGTGTGAAATAACACATTGGACCAGATGGACTTAACAAATAAATTCAGATTTTTTCATCTAAAAGCAGCAGAATACACATTCTTCTTGAGTTCACATGGCACATTCTCCAAAATAGATCACATACTGGGTCACAAAACCGCTCTCATCAAATATAAAAAGATTGAGATCATACCATGCATATTTTTAGATCACAACACTACGAAACTTGAAATTGATCACAAGAAAAAATTTTTGAAAGCCTCCAAATACATGGAGGTTAAAGAACATCCTACTAAAGAATGAATGGGTCAACCAGAAAATTAAAGAACTTAAAAATATATATGGAAGCAAATGAAAATAAAAACATGACAGTCCAAACCCTTTGGGATGCAGCAAAAAGAGTCTTAAGAGGAAAATACATCGCAACTCAGTCCTATCTCAAGAAACCAGAAAAATCCCAAATATAGAAACTAACCTTACACCTAAAGGAACTAGAAACAGCACCAAAGAAACCCCAAAGTCATCAGAAGAAGAGAAATAATAAAGTTTAGAGCAGAAATAAATAATAGAGAATCCCCCAAAAAACATAAAACAGCAGATCAATGAATCTAAGAGCTGGTGTTTTGAAAGAATAAACTAAATTGATAAACCCTTAGACAGACTTCTCAAAAAGAAGAGAGAGGACCCAAATAGATAAAATCACGAATGAAAGAGGAGAGATCACAACCAACACCACAGAAATACAAACAATTAGAGAATACTACGAAAAATTATATGCCAACAAACTGGACAATCCAGAAGAAATGGACAAATTCCTAGATACCCACATACTATGAGAACTCAAATGGGAAGAAATAGAAAGCTTGAACAGACCCATAACCAATGAAGAAATTTAATCAGTTATCAAAAATCTCCCAACCTAGAAGAGTCCTGGGCCAGATGGCTTCCTAGGGGAATTCTACCAGACATTTAAAGCGGAATTAATATCTATCCTTCTCAAGCTGTTCCAAAAAATAGAAATGGAAGGAAACCTTATGGACTCATTCTATGAAGCTAGAATTACTTGGATTCCCAAACCAGACAAAGACTCCACTTAAAAGGAAAATTACAGGCCATTTTCTCTGATGAACATAGATGCCAAAATTCTCAACAAGATACAAGCAAAATTGAATTCAACAGTATATTAAAAGAATTATTCACTCTGATCAAGTGAGATTAATTCCTGAGCTGCAGGGCTGGTTCAATATTTGCAAATCAATCAATGCAATATTTCACATTTATAGAAGAAAGTATAAGAACCATATGATCCTGTCAATAGATGCAGAAAAAGCATTCGACAAAATACGTCATCCTTTCTTAATAAAAACACTGAAAAAAGTTGAGATAGAAGGAACATACCTTAACATTATAAAAGCCATATATCAAAGGCTCACAGCTAATATCATCCTCAATAAGAAAAAACTGAGAGCTTTCCCCTTGAGAGCAGGAACACAACAGGGGTGTCCACTCTCACCACTGTTGTTTAACATAATGTTGGAAGTCAACAATCAGACAACAAAATGATGTAAAAGGCATCCAAATTGGCAAAGGAGTAAAACTTTCACTTTTCACAGATGACTTGATTCTCTACATGGAAAACCTGAAAGACTCCACCAAAAAAATGCTAGAACTGATACATGAATTCAGCAAAGTCACAGAATATAAAATCAATATACAGAAATTGGTTGTATGTCCATACACCAATAATGAAGGAACAGAAAGAAATATCAAGGAATTGATCACATTTGCCATTGCACTAAAAACCGTAAAATACCTAGGAATAAACCTAACAAAAGATGTAAAAGATCTGTACCCTGAAAACTATGGAAAGTTTATAAAAGAAATTGAAGAAGACACAAAGAAATGGAAAAATATTCCAGGCTCATTGATTGGAAGAACAAATATTGTTAAAATGTGTATACTACCGAAAGCAATGTACGCATTGAAAGCAATCCCAATCAAAATAGCACTAGCATTCTCTCAGAGCTATAACAAACAGTCTTAAAATTTGTATGGAACCACATAAGACCCTGAATAGCCAAAGTAATGTTGAAAAAGAAAACCAAAGCTGGAGGCATCACAATCCTGGACTTTAGCTTGTACTTATTTTTT